>BJCO01807644.1:0-14863 GCA_018326465.1 Flaveria floridana
ATGTAAGTATGTTGTATACTTGCATGTAAGTATGTTTGTATTTTTGTAATTGTGTATGTAAGTATATTGTATATTTGTATGTTTGTACACTTGTAAGTGGTTGTGTTGTGATTATGCTTGTATGTATGTATATGTAAGTGTATATGACTTTAATGTTAGTATATCTTTGTGAATATGTTAATTGATAAAATAGTCTATGTCTATAGCGACGACATGTCGTCCCTATAAGGTCTCACTTTTTCGTTGCTATAGACCCATTTTCTTATAGTGTTTTACCCATGGCTAAGAATGACGCTTTAAATATTATAATAATTTAATTATTTTTAAACATATTTTGTGTATCTCCTATTATTCTTAAAGAATAAGGTTTTAGTTAATTTGAAAATACGGTTGCAATATGGTTATACACTTTATTCAAAATTTAGTTATGTGATTATTTTTACTTCTTTTATTTTTATAATGGTTTCTTTAACGCTTATTTTCACAATAACATAATGTTTTGTTACATTCCTAGTTTATTGATGGAAGTTATGATCCTGAATTGAACTAGAAAACGCTTTGATACTCCTCAAGCTGATATTCACAAATTCACATGCGTTTTCATGAACAATGCATATATCATTGAAGTTATAGTCCTAAAGTGAACTTGAAAAGGAACTATATGTTATCTAAGTTTGGATATTCAAACCAAACCAATCAACCGTAACAGAAGATCCCAACCCCAATTAACATAAACCCAAGACTTTGTTTCGGACAACTTTCCATCACAAATCCCCAAATCAAAGTCTAATGCATATGTTTTATATATCGAATAAATTCTTGCATCAATTTACAATAAGCATATATATACATGAGTACACATGAGAACTTAAAAATAAGTGAAAATATTTCATTTACTAGTACATATACTACGTTTTAACACAAGACAAATCATACGTTAGTTGTGAATAAGATAGATGTTAGGTTCACAATAACTTTCTTGCATCAAATACCACTGATGCCTTTGAAGCACATTGGTAGAGGCTAAGAGTAGAAATCCGCTTGAGTGAAAACAATCTTAAGATAAGTGATTTCCTGCAAAACATTTTATGACAACAAAAGGAAAATTCACAGGCTCCTTCTAAGCATTAAGCAAAATGGACAATGTTCAATGTTATGGGATTGTGTGTTACACTATAATATTTTTTATGTTTTAATAAAAATAATAATATAATCCATTTTGGAGTACATGTGTTTTCAGTTACTACATTCATTATAATTATTAATTTTTAAATAACTTAACAAAACAAACACTCCTATTTACTAGTAAATATTATTATTTTAAACAACTAGTGCTTTTTGTCCCAACCTAATCCTGTTAGCTACAATATGAATTTCAAAACATATACATCGCATAACTTAGTTGGCAACTTGGTCACGTGTTGTGTACCGACTTGACTAATTATAGGAGTGGTCATCATAGATTGCTAGGCCTACAATTTTGCTCAAAAACACAACTTCAATTTCACAAATTTCCAAGTTGGGATCTAAGGTGATTTGATATCAAAATTTAGATACTAATTTATATATAAATTATAAAAGCAGTATAATAGTTGGGATTAAGTGTTTTATTTTGCATGATTAGAGTATTCTCAAGTTATTTTCATCTTCATCCCCATCCCCATCCCTATCCTTATAGGAAAAATGTATAAATTCATCTATTTTTACTCATTCATTCTAATTTCAATCTCTAAAGTTTAAGAAGATCTAAATTGAATCCTCATAGGATTTACTCTTCATTCTGCATTCATTTTTCTCAATAATTATTAGTGAAAAAAAGAAAAAATATTATACAGAAAGATAGAATAAAGCAATAATATTTCATCATATATAGACAAATAGGAAATAGAAGTTAGGAGGTGCTAAAAGTTAACATGATTTAATGCTAAAGACCACTTTTAGTTAAGCTATAAGGATGGAAAGAAGAAATAGATGTGAACACTTTTAGAAAAGATAAATAAAATCGTTAATTGCACTACGTGTAATACAACTACTTCAGTCACGCTTGTGTATTCATGTTTTAGTTTTAGTTTTTGTAATCACAACAATTTATGACTTTAAAACTTTAGAATTCAAATAACACAGCATATTACGCACTGTACTACATCAGAAAACAAAATTAAGTCATCATCAAAAAACAAAATTAAGTCAACATCAAAAACAATTTATATACTTTATGCATTAACAAACTCTTTTATAAAAAAATGAAAACCCAACTCTTATTCTCTTCTTAATCAACCCTAACACGAAAGCACTTTTTTTGTGTTTCTTGTGTATAGTTTTAAGCCAGATACATGCAATCCAATTCATAGCTTGATGGTGATAATAAAAAACTGACATATGAACAATGAAACTTTATATGATGTATTTGTGAAAATTGTAACCAAATTTTAATGATGTATTTGTGCTATGATATCTTCATAGCCAAGAGGTAAATGAGTTAAGAGAATTTAAGTTTATTGGGAGTGACTAGAGACTAAGGGAAAGGATTGTTACTATTTTTTTTAACGTCGTAAGTACAAGTGTAAAATGATCTTTTCACATGAAAAGAACTTTTTAAACCAAAGATGACAAGCATAAGCCTAAAATAAAATGATACAAGCAAGAGACTAAAAACGTTTTATTTAAGAAAGAAACAAACAAATCTGAATACAGATTTCATTAAATAAACTCCATTGGAATATTAACGGTATTCACGTTATTTTATGGCACCACAAAACTAAACATATAACATTTCCCCAATATATAATTCATTAACTTGCTACACCATAAAGGCATAAAAAACTAATGCAACTTTATAACAAACTAAAAGAATCCATATAATCAATTTACAATGAGGTTACAGATTGTAAAACCCAATTCAAATGAAGCATTGAAGATTTGGGTATTGTTTCTTTTTGTTAATTGTTATTGATGACAACACCATTTTAACCAATTAACTCCCAACCATCTGTACTACATTAGAAAACAAAATTAAGTCAACATCAAAAAAATTTATATACTTTATGCATTAACAAACTCTTTTATAAAAAAATGAAAACCCAACTCTATTCTCTTCTTCATCAACCCTAACACAAACGCACTCTTACTTTCTTTGTGTTTCTTGTGTATAGTTTTAGGCCAGAGGCATGCAATCCATAGCTTGATGGTGATAATAAAAAACTGACATCTGAACAATGAAACTTTATATGATGTATTTGTGAAAATTGTAACCAAATTTTAATGATGTATTTGTGCTATGATATCTTCATAGCCAAGAGGTAAATGAGCTAAAGATTTAAGTTGATTGGGAGTGACTAAGTGAAAGGATTGTTACTATTTTTTTTAACGTTGTAAGTACAAGTGTAAAATGATCTTTTCTCGTGAAAAGAACTTTTTAAACCAAAGATGACAAGCATAAGCCTAAAATAAAATGGTACAAGCAAGAGACTAAAAACGTTTTGTTTAAGAAAGAAACAAACAAATCTGAATACAGATTTCATTAAATAAACTCCATTGGAATATTAACGGTATTCACGTTATTTTATGGCACCACAAAACTAAACATATAACATTTCCCCAATATATAATTCATTAACTTGCTACACCATAAAGTCATAAAAAACTAATGCAACTTTATAACAAACTAAAAGAATCCATATAATCAATTTACAATGAGGTTACAGATTGTAAAACCCAATTCAAATGAAGCATTGAAGATTTGGGTATTGTTTCTTTTTGATAATTGTTATTGATGACAACACCATTTTAACCAATTAACTCCCAACCATCTGTACAACAAATCTCAACAAGGCAAAATCATGGTAAATTGGTAATTTTTCCTTCTTTTTGAAAATCTTGAGGGGGAAGTTACGACAGAACCTGTTGGCATAATTCACCAGTATGCTGATCTAAGTTTGTTCAAAAACTGCAAAGTTTCACTGTAAGAAGGATCGCTTCGACTAATGGGCTTGCACGAATTCACATGATCGGTTGACTCCAACACCTACAAAAATTTGGAAATCACCCAAAGAGAGCGAAACCGATTACGTTTTGAGGACTAACATGAATCCGAATGGTAAAATTTTGTATAAATGTTATGCATGGCAAAATGAAGCTATTTTTATGTGATATCCGGCCTCTCATACCAACCACCTTTCCCAACTGAGAGCTCATATTGTTTTTGGTTACTTGGTGAACACTTCCCACAAAGTCACTCGTCTTCCCTAGGATGCTTACTGCGGAGTTCTCTCATGCACAACTTACACACCCAAAACGTATTGGTGGTATTTGAGGCCAGATATTTCCTACCAACCTAGAATCTATTTGTCCACAACCGATGTGGGATTCGCCTGGCATGTTATATGTTAACTAGTGATTTCCAGAAATGTAAACTTACAACAAGTTCGCCAAATCCAGGATATGCAGATTCAATCGGAACTATTTCCAATCGAAAAGCCCATCCCCCATAGCCTTCAACTATCGGAGTTACTTTAGTCTGTAAAACATTTATTAGCCAATTAGAACATGCATACAGACATACAATGTTCATATGCATCTATATGCAGCTTGAAGGATTAAAAATGTGATGAACATGAAAGTAGTGGTAATACCTCACAAAAACTAAGAACATCAAGTGATCCTTTTTTATGCAGATCACGAATGAAGTCATTAAGCTCCACTAATCTTGTAGACCCACTTCTCAACTCTCCTATCTGACCAAAAAAATCAGAAATAACATAAGAACAACTTAATTTCATTGTCAAAGCAAGACAGTTGGTCTTCACTAGAGGTGAAAAAATGTGTTTTTTCTCTCAAATATTTGAATTCTTTTTATAGAAAATTGTTGTCAAATCTGATTACAACTATTTATACTACTCAATAATAAGCAAACTTTTTAATTTGACCCATCGAATATAATAGATAACCCGAAGTGACCTGTTCATATGTAAACAGGTCAGAGTTCTAATAACATTTTGGTTTTTCCCGGGGGGAGGGGGGGGAACAAAAATGCTTACCGATGGGGCAGGGCGAAGCACATAACCCATTCGCCAGGGCATATCTGCAAGTTTACTACCAAAGTGTGGGCAACTGTAAAACACCTAAAACCCGAGAAAGATAAGTTCATTATTAAACATTTATTGGAAGTGAAATCTTGCATATGCAAATATTAACAAGCTTCATTCACTGAAACATACCACACCAACAGTGTTTTTAACAAGATTGCCTCTGTTTTCTGCACTTGCCTGGTGTAGCATCTGCTTCACAACCAATCCCCCCATGCTGCATATGTTACTTTTTCAACTTAATAACATGCTAAAACGAGAAAATTTATAACTTATTTTCTCTTTTTTTTTTACTTGCATTTTTCTTCCTTCTAAGGATCTTGGTGGGTGGTGGTGGTTTTGCCTTATGCCTTATTGAGTTTCATGTTTAATTCAAATCTTAAGAGGATTCAGATATCAGTATGTAAAGATTTTGGTTACAAGAGCTTGAAGAGTAAGGAGAAGGGTATAATGGTCATGTTACAATTAGTACTTAATAAAATGGATAAATATGAAATTTTAAGTGTTCCGAAGAGGTATATCTGATATCAATTCTTCTGGTTCGATAGTATATGATATTATGCAAGCTTTTAGAAGTATATATGAAATTGCCCCATTAATTTATTATCTAAATTATTTAATACATAGTGGTTCACATAGGTCAATGACAAACGGCTAACATATGATCTTATTGCAACTAGATATGATCCGCGATGATTTTAATTTATAATTTAATACAAACCTATGTGTTACAAATACAACTGGTCGGTCTCCAATTCGCGCAGCAATTAACTTTTCCAACAGCATGGAGCTAACTTCCTGCAGATATCAAATGCAGGCTTACGATGCTAATCAGCACTTAATAATATGTCAATTAAAGAAAAACAGACTACAAAAACTAAAACCTGGAGAGGCAAGCTTGACCCAGACCATTGAGTAAGATTTGTCTACAAAAAATATTAATAAAAAGTAGGTTATCATCAATGTTCATCATGTTGGTACAAAAGCAAAATGCGCATTAAACCCACAGATTTATGATCACAAACCTTGTACTTAAGACTAAATAAACGACCGTGTGGGAAGTCGGCTGAAAGCCACTCTCCGGGCCAAAAGGTTCCTTCTTTTCCAGCCTCTTCATCAATCTTTTCAACAAGTCCAGATTTAGATGATGACTTGCACTCAGATAATCGCCAAGTTTTATACGGGCCACCACGCAGCCCATGAACAAATATAACATCAAGTGAAGGATCTGCCAATCGATTCTCCAACCTATTGTCAAAAGTAGGGCTGATGTCATCACTTACATCAATCTGATTTTCCTTTTCTTTTGGATATTTCCAGTGAGGCGAACCCGGGTTTATTAGAAAAATCATCTCCGTATAACGAGCACAACGATTATTCTTATCTCCAGAATTATCATCATCGCAAAAGATATTTAATAATGTTGCTCGAGCATAGCTTTGAGTTTTAAGATCATTATTTCCTGAAATCTTTCCATTTGCACATTCTTCAAGCCACTTACACCACTCTTTATCATCCCTAATCAACTTTTTGACTTTTGGATGAACTGAGAGCAAGGTCAACAATCGAGCTGCGTGTCTTCGGACGTGAGCCACGGGTGGAACACGGACACTAGATGAGTCACGAGCATCTTGAACCGAAGACTCACCATGAACAATTACAGAATTATCCCTGGGTTCCATGTCTCTTGATGCATCATATGCCTCAATTGCTGCTAGTCTCTCATAATCGTCTTTTAATAAAAACCGCCGCAATAAAGAAATTACACCATAATCGATTATTTTATTTTGACAAAACAGGTCATCACTGCAAATCTCTGTCATAGCTTTGATCCCTTTCAGAGTTGCTACTGCAGAATCTGCAGCATTCATTTTAGGCATGTTGTCCTTTTTTAGATTTCTGTAAGTCCCAATAAAGGGTTCTAGGCAGAGAAAATCTGCCAAAGGAGTCAAGTCACCATTAATAGACTCCGCTCCCAGTTGATTTAAAGCTAAATTAACCACAGCATTAGTCAATTGGTTAACACTTTGACTTCCAGCCAGTAGATTTGATTGATCGATTTGAGTCTGCAAGAATACGTATAGTCGTCAATTACCATAACTGACAATAATACTAGGTGGTAATCTCGACCTATTTACTTATGAATGGGTTAATTTGGGTTATAATCTCTTTCTGACAGTTCAATTGGGTTGTAAGTCACCCAATATATACTTCTAATGAATAGAACCTAAATCATTTTGTTCAAAAACTACATTATTACTGAAATAATACAATTTTGGTAATCACTAATGTTCATAGAAAAAAAATTTTGGGACAAAAAAGTGGTTCATATCAACCCAACCTGACTCATTAAGACTGTAAAATTAAAGGGAACATGTTAAATTGGTCGAAAGTTGCCCAAAGTTATGTTTTTAGCATTAAGCCTCCTGGATCATTTTATGATAAAAGAAATCAATTAACATTGAAATAAGATTATAAATGCTATCACCACATGTTAACAACAAAATGAACTTGCCCAGTAACAAGAAATGAACCATTTTGGACAAACCTGTAACCCAACTTCTCCACTCCATCCCACCCATTTTTGTCACCTATATTTGAAATGAATAAAGCTACAAACCTTCACTTTGTCCCTAGGCTGAGCATTCCCTTTAAGAGATAACTTTCTTGATTTCAGAATGTCAGAAAGCATAATAGCTAACCAACCTTGAGATATCGGTATGGAAGATGGCCCATAATCTTCACAAATTCTAGAAAGTATAGTTATAGCAGAAGATCTAATGACATCAGATGAATTCTCCCTAAATACCCAAGGAAGCAGAATGCAAGACCACTTTTGTCCTTCCTCAAGAGACAAACGTAAGTCTCCTGAAGAAAGTAATTCCAAACCTTTAGCTAATGATTCCTGTACAGAATTGTGATCCATTGTCTGTTTAGCAGTTTCCCTCATTAAATCAAGACCTTTCTCCGCAACTACCTTTCGAGACCGCGGGCTCCTCTCTATAGATGATAAAAAAGCAGTCAAAGCGACCTGAGTCAACGAGATATCGCCGACTTTGCTCGCTTGAGAAACAGTTTTAAGAAGGCTTGAACTCCAATCAGAAATATAATCATTTATGGGGAGATTTTCGTCTTCTAATAATAAACGGGCCACTAAACTTGCATGCCATTTTACGGATCTCTCGGGGGCTACTAAAGCCGACATGACAGCATGTCCATCTCGATCAAGTTCTTGGATATGGGATCTATTTACATCTGATGCCATTGCCCAATTAGCTAAAGCCCATGTGGCAAAAGGAACAGCAACATGTTGAGAATGCAAATCATCCCACAATCCAGGGATGACAACTGAAGAATTATCGTTTAATTTGTTAAATTTAAGAGCTTTTGAGGTAGATTTATAAGATTTTTCTAACTCCATTGTTGACCCGTTACTTCTAGAAAGACCTACAACGGTTGTGCCACCAAGGACTTTCATTCCAATTCCTTTTAGTCCGGGTCCGCCATCATCATCCTCTTGCTCACCACCTGGTGGGTCATCCATGTGCATGCCACCTTCTTCAATCACCTCAAGTGTGGCTGCGATATCTCGCATTGCAGCTGCACCAGATAGTGTGGGTGTAAGTCGGATCATGTCTACATCATCACAGTTGGACGTAACGATATCCATTATTGCTGCAACAAGCATGCTTCTACCTTTTGAAGGATCAGAAAAATCTACCGAATTGCGCCTCGGTTGCTGCTTTCACGAAAATGCTATATCAATACAATAAAAATTATTTTGGAGAAACTTATATGTATAAGAAAGCTAATAAAGAAATCTAACTCAATTCATGCCTGTTGTTTTTAAGGCATATGTTTACAGCAGGTATTTTCTAGTTGAATAGACAACCGAACTTAACAAAAAAGCATAATGAATTTATTTAGCTCATATAATAAAAAAAAGCCGTCAAAACACTCAACAGGTTAAAAAACTCTATTATGATGTCCTATTCTACAAGCACAAACAAAACCCTAGAAATATCTAACAGATGGAAGAACCAACAGGTTGGAAAAATAAGATGAGGAAAAGACCATGAAGTTATACAATAAGATTAATCAACCCTAAACAGAAGATCAGATGGGTCTTGACTCTTGAATGAAAACCAATGGTGTGAAGAACAACACACAAAGCAAATTGAAGAAAGCTAATCATTTAAATCTCATGTGTTTCTGATTTTACTACGTGAAGAAACCTAAATTGGCTAGAACTTGGGTTTCCTAAGGTGACTAGCCAATGCATCTGGCTATTTCAGCTTTCATCTTTACTATGCCTACACAAGGTAATAGATTTGGGCTCCTAAGGTAGCACAATTTTGAGGCTAGCCACTAAACATCCATAAATGTAACCAGTTCACAAAAAACCCCATATATATTTCAGTATTTTACCGCAACATCATCTCTTGTTCAAATTTACTCTTCTACACAATTAAAGAGAAAACAAATTCACCAAGTGTTCTTCCACAAGCCCTTTTTTGTGGTGAAGGATTACATCGAGTAAAAAAAGTGTGTGGTGTGCAAATAAAAGGGGAGGTGTAGAACTCCGCCTCCCTTAAACCATAGTGATCATACTATAGGCTATAGCACATTAAGTGTTTATTTTGTATTGAAATGTCTGATGAAAATGCTATTACAAAGAATCCAGATTAAGGAGGATATTGAAGTACAGCAATGATTTCACATCTTCGAAGTACTAAGGTCAGACATTTCTTATTTAATAGATCGTTGGCCGTACTTTGTATGACACCAGCAATGGCAATTGTGTTTCTAGTTGTGCACTTAGCACTTTGGCGGGGGACTTGTTGAAAATTTTCTAGAGTCTTCTTATATTACTTAAATAACAAGGTTTGAGTAGATTCATTTTAAGGAAAATCATCTGAATTGTCACTTTGACCAACAAAGTTACTTGAATAATTCTTGAGGAAAAATCAATGACCCTTGGTGAAAGTTAAACTTCAACTCAAAAAAGACCAACCAAACTAATATGACACATGGCCCAAAAAACATATATCAGCATTTTAGCCTCCACTCAATGAAAATCACTCTTTTAAGGTCACTTACGGAGTAAATTACTCAGCCAAGGGATGGCACCAATCAAGTGATGTCACATTTCCACATAATTTACGGTAGGAAGTGACCTAAAAAGAGTGATTTCGTGGAAAGGATGACACAAAGCATGTTTACATTTTTTGGCCATGTGCCATATTCTGGACGTCTCTGTTTTGCCTTGTAACTTCTACTAAGGGTTGAAAAGGATAAGTCTTTTCAAAAATTAGTCAAAGGGCCCTTTAGGTAATTTGTTTGGTCAAAGTGCGCATTCATATAATTTTCCCTATATTTAAACTCCCACACATTTAAACACCCATATCAACAGAACACTTGACTATACCATTCAAGCTACACTTGCCATGCCATTTAATTAGTGGGAACCTACGTTCAAACCACAAAGTACACAGAGATAGTAATCTTGACTTGATAGAAGCCATATTAACTAGGAACTCAATTGAAAACCAACAATTGCAATGTGTAAATGTGTAACCCTTAATCCCTATCAATCCATCACAATGAAACTATAAAGATCTCTACATATCATGAAAGCCAAACTAACACACCACGCATAAATCACAATTCACCAAGTATAACCAGCAAACTAAGGCTCATTCAACAATTTAACATTTAAGAAGATAATTCACATTTCTACACATTATTACTCTTACAATTGCTATAACAAGGTAACAACAACTCAAAATACCTTTTTAGATTGATGAGGTTGAGCAAAGAATATGAACCTGAGAAGATTAGGAACCGCATGAGGCCTCCCCAGAACCGCCTCACACACATTCGCATCAGCAATCAAGTACGCCAAAGCCCTAGCCGCCTCCGCCTGAGTCCCATAACTCCCCCCACCGACCAACGCCGCCGACTCCAACAACCAGTCCACCACCACACCACCGCCAGCACCAACAATTGCCGCCCTCCGGCTCTCATTCGCCGCCACAATATCCGCCAACAGCGCCGCAACCCTAGCCTCAAACCCTGACCTAACCTCATGGTTCGCCGATGACAACACCGACCGAAGCGACTTCCACAAAACCGACGCCGCAACGCCGGTGTGCTTCATTGTAGTCACGACCCTCGTCAACGACTCTTTTGATCGGTCAATCGCGTGGTTGAGATCGTTGAATAGATGATTGCTGGTGTGATGTTCGTCGCTAGTTTCGCTTTCGTCGGATAATATTATGTAGGATGCAGCAAAAACAACTGCTGTGGTGGAGAGTATGGTGACGGATAAGGCGAAGGGGGAGGTGCGGGATGGAGGAGATAGGGAGGTGGGGCGGAGGCGGTGGAGCACCGGAAGTGGTGGTGGTGGTGGTGGCGGAAGGGCATTTTGGGAATTGTTGAGGTTGTTTGTGTTTGTGGAGTTGTGATCGGAGTTGTGATCGGAGTTGTTAGTGGAGATGAATCGGCGGTGGCGGTGGCGGTGGCGGTGGTGGTGGCGGTTGACGGTGGTTGTGGTGGTGGAGATGCGACGGAGCATTATAGGGAGAGAAGAAAAAGGGGGAATCTGCGGTAAATCTGGAAATGAGACGGTATAAAAAAGATGTTGCGATGGAGTCGGTTTTCGTCACGAAATCGATTTTCTCGAAGTTACACTTATCGTCCTTCAACGTTTAGATCATTACACCACTGCTTAATTCAAATCTGGTTTGTTGAGCGAAAAGCCGAAAATGGACCGTGCGCTGGTTCCTATTCATACGGTTGAACGGGCTGATCCGGTCTGCTTTTCATAACATTGGTTGTGAAAATGGACATTAATTTTTGTGACTCTTTGAAAAGAGTACAGCTAGATTATAATTTTAATGTTAAGAAAGAAGATGGTCTGATGGTTGTTTTCAAATCAAAACCAGTCTTTTTAAAAACGTCGCGTGTACTTGGAGGCTATAATTTAACAGTCTTAATTCCTAAATGACCAGGACTGGCCTTCATATCAATGCGAACCAATCTGAAAACATAATATGTATATAGATGCTATTATATAGTCATATTCATGTTCAATAAAAAATGACCAATCAAAAAACGTCATGTTTACTTGTAGGATACAATCTTGTGCATACTTAACTTAGAGGCTACAATTCAACCCTCTTCTTTCTTAAAAGGCTAAAAGTTAATGTCTATTTTCGTAAATTTAGGTTAGCATGTTAGTTGTGATAGTTTTCACACGTCTATAAGAGCATTTGTATCATATTCTTCATCCCCGTATTTGACAAAATCATCAAAATACTCACTACATTTCATTTCTCATCCTTATATCTCACTCCCATAATTTAAAAGAAAATAATTTAGTCTCTTGAATATAGGGGTTCATTATTCATTCTTAGTGTCACACCCACGCTTATAGCGGAAACACGAGAATGTAACGGACGGGATCATCATAACACCTGGTTAATTTACAGGGACAAAATAAATGCAAAGATCCACGTGTCATGACGTCACCCGACACAATGGTGACTTGTGTCGTGGTTAGTCAGTTCCACGACTAACATAGTCTATTTAACAAAACCAAATACAATCATGAATCCCAACAAGCAGAAAGTTCAACATAGTATTCACAAGCGAAAACAAATGATAAACAAAACACTAATGCAAGTCATTTGAAATCCTGAGGGTCTCTGCTAAGGCATCGGCTCTAGCTATCCTCTTTGATTATGATCACCTGAAAAGATATGCTCAAAAATGTCAACAATAATGCGGGTGAGCTTCGCAGGTTTGAATTTTAAACATGTAATTGATGCTGTATAGAGTTTGTTGTGGAATACCTTATATACAGTTATAAGCAAGCAAGATCACATAACATGAGTTTCATACAACCAAATCTAATGACGTACACAAAGAAACTTGTCGGAATATATTCACCCCAGGCCCGTTCCTGGCAGTAGGGATGGTACTCATAAGTAACCATCTCGTCAAGGATGGGGGTGTCAACCCAGTAGTACTACTAATACCTATCCGTTGGTTCCAAACCCGGAATTAATGGTTGTAAGAGATCCACAAAGTAACACCATGTATGCATCAGATATGTACTCACAAAACAGTATCACATTGATTCCAAGTATGAAAATTGTATGAAAGTTGTACAGAATTGAAAACTGGTGAGCATACTTTTCCCCCATGATTAAAAACAGTGAAAACTTGTATAAACATAAAAAGGAGCCATGAAACTCACCTTGAATTGAGTTGATAATGAAGTGAACCAAAGCTTCAAAGAATAAGGCAATGCACGATCAAACACGATCAAAACCTATTATTAATTGTAATTAAGTCTTTAAAATGTGTTCATTGCGAATAAATACATTCGGTCAGATTCGGGTCGTTTGGTTTGACGCATACGATTTGATTTATATATTTAAGTTTAATTATAAACTTAGTGATTTATATATTTAAGTTTAATTAATTAAAGTATATTTTATAAGAATAACTTATAGTTATATTTATAAATGATTTGTGAAATTACAAGTTGTATAATTTCTATAATTTCCATGATTATTTCATAATTAAACACGATATAGTGTCCATTTTTATAAAATTAATTATTTATAATATTTGTTAATAATATTTTAAAAAGATTATTAAGGTTTTTAAATAAAATAAATTTACAGAAAATATTTATGTAACATTTTAAATAAGAAAAGTTTATAAAACTTATTTTTATAATTTTTAAGAATTTTTATATATTTTTTAGAAGCTTAAAAAGCTTTAAAAAAATAGTTGTAGGTAGCCGGGTTCGAACCCGGGACCTCCAACTCGCACACCCACGCGCATACCAGTGAACCAAAGGCCTAAGCCGCGATGGATTTCAGTTCCATTTAATTTTAAACAGTTTTACCCCTATTCCCCCAAACCCGTATGAACCCTAATTCGATTTACCCAAAACTGAACATGAATTCGATCCTGTTAACAATTATAATCATGGGGCTTTTGATCCCCATGTAAAAACGAATAGATAAGTGTGTTTAATTACCTGTTTTTGAATCGAATTGATGATAAGAACAGTTAAGAACAAGTCGCGACAGGCATGAAATTGGTTCGAGGTGCAATTGTTGATGGTAATCAAATTCGTTGCACAGATAGTTTCAAATGATACTAATGATTGAAAGCCCTCTGATAATTTTAAGTTAGAAAGGCTAGAGGATGGTGTTCGATTAGTTGCAGGTCTCGGGTGAGGGAAAGAATTGAATTCAATGTATGTATGTGTTTCAGGTGCAATTTCAAGTTGTATTCGATTGGGGATATATATAGGATCGTTCATGTCAAATTAATTTGATTATTAATAGCATTTGAGTGTATTTGTGAGCTGGAACCGAATCCGAGGATAAAGTGGGATTTTGAGCCGTTAATTGTCTGATTAAACGCGTTTTAATGTTGGATTCCAGTTCGAATTGGGTCCACGGAATGATTTCGTCTGGTTTTGCGGTTTAAAATCGAATAATTTGGACGATTTGGTCGTCGCCGGAGGGTTACCGGACCTAGCCGGATCCGGTGCCGGAAATACGAAGGGGAAAATGGGCGGGGGGTTGGTTGTGTAATTTTAAAATTACACTTTTGGTCCATGTGGTTTTCAAAGTTATTATTTCATGTATAAAAGTTTCTTTTAAAGTTTCAGAAATGACAGAAATACCCCCTGGACTTTATTATTATTATTATTATTATTATTATTATTATTATTATTATTATTATTATTA
>BJCO01807671.1:0-21138 GCA_018326465.1 Flaveria floridana
TTATTTGTAATTTCTAATTGTCATAGTTTAGGGTCCTAAGTGTCATTAGTAAATTGTCATTTACTATAAATAGTAAAGAATGGCAATTAGGGTTTTAAGCTTGTATGAGCTAGGATTGGGGTTTCCATTTTGAAAACATCTTATGCAATCCAAATAGATCAAACAAGGGTTTCATTCATTGTTCTTGAGATGTTCATCTTTGTTCATCATATTTTATGTGTTTGATCCAAATCTTCATTGTTAATTGATTGATTCAAGTGCTCCTGGACTAACAAGAACATCTTGAGGAGGTGCAACAAGAAGCTGATCAACCAACTCCTACCATACTACAGCCTCTTGTAGTTGGAAGACCCATCATATCTTGGACTTTTACTGCTAATCCACGCAGATGGTATGTCATCAGAGATCAAGGTGGTCAAGATGTCTACTTCTGGCAAGACATGCTTGGTCTACCTCTTCATGATCTCCATGACATGAGAAGATATTATGAAAGTCTGAGGAATCCTGACCAACTGATGAAGAAAGGAATGGCCTTGATCCAAATAAGGATAATTAACTGAAGATCAATCTTCTCAGTTTTGGAAGCAACAGCCTAAGGGGAGTTTGTAAATTTTATATAGAGGCTGATGCAACCCAAGCAACCAAACGGCTTCCTACATGCATGCACCAAGTACCAAGTAGAACTGCTACGGAAGTTTTATACTTTGCATGAGAATTATGCTAAGTATAAAATCTTCCAAAGCTAAAACTTTATGTGGAAGCTTTATACTCTACATAAGAAATATTCCAAGTATAAAGTCTTCTAAAGCCAAAGACCAAATCTTCTGAAGCCAAAGATAAAGTTTTTCGAAGCTTCAAAGACAAAGTCTTCCGAAGCCTAATAAAGTGAAGACTGATTTCTTCCGAAGACTTAGAAGAACATGCTTTTCTCTAATGCACTTTTACAAAAGCTGACCAACTTTCCACTGCAACTCTGATGACTCACCAACTTGCATAAGTTAGTGAAAAGGTCCATGCTTTTGTAACTGTGCATTAAGGTCTTTGTCTATAACTTTATACTTTATGTACTTTTATCATTTATATTGTTCTTAAGTTCTCTCTCTTTACTTACTTTACTTTGCATCTTAACTCCTAAACCCTGGTTCCCTATTTGATCTGTTAAGTGCTCTAACACTCTCCTTATTATGAGACTGATTGTATTGATCATCCCTTAACCGGTCCCGCATAACTGAATTATTAAAAGAGTTTATCAATATAGTTGAAAATCAATTAAAGCAAAAAGTGAAAATCATTAGAAGAGACAATGGAACTGAATTTAAAAATGCCAATGTTGATATGTTTTGTGTAGAAAAAGGAATTGCTCGTCAGTTCAGTGCTCCTCGTACTTCTCAACAAAATGGAGTTGCTGAAAGGAAAAAGAGAACTTTGATCGAGGCTGCACATTACATGTTAGCAGATGCAAGGATTCCAATCACTTTCTGGGATGAAGCCATATCCACAGCATGTTTTGTTTGGAATCGTACATTACTCGTGAAAGATAAACAGAAAACTCCATATGAGTTGATATTTGGTAGGAAACCTAATATAGATTTTCTTAAATCTTTTGGTTGTCCTATGTTGATTTTAAATTCCAGTGATCAACTAGGAAAATTTGATGCAAAATATGATAATAGATTTTTCATTGTATACTCGTCCGTTTCAAAAGCCTTTAGAGTTTACAACTCTAGGACGAATGTTATCCTTGAAACATTTAATGTTAAATTTCTCAAAAACTCATTTCTATCAGCTTCAAATGGTCCAGCTTGGTTATTCGATTTAGATTCATTGTCAAACTCTTTCAATTCTAACTTGTTTGAAATTTCAGGTGGAAAAACAAAACGAGGAGGTGATCTAGGATCTTTCAGTGATGATTCTGGTTCTGATGATATGGATGATTCAAGCCCTGATTATCCTTTCTGTTCATTCGTTAAAGATTCATCTTTCTTTTTGAATCTAATGATCAATCACAATCTCATCAAGCTCAAAATCCTCCGAATTCTGATCATTCTAATGTTTCATAACCAATTCCTAATAATAGGCCTGAAATTATTCAACATGAGTCTGGCACTTCGCTAGTTTCTAATGATGTAGTTGTTACTGATAATCTTGATTACTTTATCAACTCACCGACTCAAGTTCCTAATTTCACTGCACATGCTTCAAACTTATTACATCAGCTATCTGACATGAATCAGACTAATCTGGATGTTCTTGTTCTAGAAGATGGGATTCCAACATCTCGTGTTCACAAGAACCATCCTACGTCTCAGATTATAGGTCCATTGACTGAGAGAACTACGAGAAGTCATCCAGAAAGAGCAAATCTTTGCTTATACTCGTGTTTTCTATCTCAAAGTGTCCCTAAAAACATCACTAAAGCTTTAAAGGGCAATAGTTGGATCGAGGCTATGCAAGAAGAGTTATTATAGTTCTGTAAACAGGAACTATGGAAACTTATGGCTTTACCTGAAGGAGAAAATGCCATTGGTATAAAATGGTTGTTTAGAAACAAATCAGATAATCAAGGAATTTTTGTTCGCAACAAAGCAAGACTCGTTGCACAAGGTTACACTCAAGAAGAAGGAATAGATTATGATGAAGTATTTACTCCAGTTACAAGGCTTGAAGCAATTCATGTCTTCCTATACTATGCTTCATATATGGAATTCAAAGTGTACCAGATGGACATGAAAGGTGCTTTCTTATATGGGCCAATCATTGAGGATGTATATGTCAAGCAACCTCCAGGTTTTGAAGATTAAGAATATCCCCATCGTGTGTATAAGCTTAGTAAAGCATTGTAATGTCTTCATCAAGATCCTAGAATTTGGTATTATAAATTGTCATAACATTTGATCCAACATGTATACACAAGAGGAAAAATTGTTCCAACTATGTTTATAAAGAAGGATGCTGATGATCTCTTATGTGTTCAAGTGTATGTTGATGATATCATATTCGGTTCTACAAGTCTAAAATTATGCAATGAATTTGAATAAATAATGAAGTCTCGTATTTAAATGAGTTCTATGGGAGAAATTAACTTTTTCTTGGATTACAAGTAAAACAATCTACAAATGGTAATTTTATTAATCAGAAGAAATTCGTTGAAAAACTCTTGAAAAAGTTCAAACTGCAAGATTATCAATCCATCAGAACTCCAACTGACATCAACACCAAGATTGAACTTGATCCAAAAGGAAAACCTGTTGACCAAACTTTATACAGATCTATGATTGGTTCCTTAATGTATTTTACTGCATCCAGACCTGACATAATGTATGTTCTTTGTGTCTGTGCCAGGTATCAATCAGACCCGAAGGAATCTCACCTTATTGTTGTCAAACGTATATTCAGATATCTCAAAGGAAAACCGGCTTTAGGGTTATGGTATCCTTGTGAAGGAAACTTCGAGTTACATGGATATACAGATAGTGATTATGGGGGATGTTTTCAAGATCGTAAATCTACAATGGGTGGTTGTTATTTTTAGGTCCAAGATTAGTCTCATGGCAATGTAAGAAACAAACAAATGTATCCATTTCGAGTGTAGAAGCTGAGTACATAGCTACATCAGTAGGATGTTCTCAAATCCTTTGTTTACAAAACCAATTGCTGGATTACATGTTCAATTTTCTTAAAACTCCTATTTACACTGATAACACAGCTACTATGTTTACAACAGCTAATCCTGTCCAACATTCCAAAATAAAACATATCGAAATTCAATATCATTTTCTCAAAGATAACTCTGAAAAAGGTTTAATCATTTTGGTTCAAATATCCACTGAAAAACAAACGGCTGATCTATTTACAAAAGCCTTCTTACCAGGTAGGTTTGAGTATTTGGTCGAGTCAATTGGTCTCATAAATCATGTTTAATTACATGTTTGAGTTTCATTTAATATTCGAACCATAGAACAAAAAGAATTGTCTCCCCTATATACATAATAAAATTTCAAGAGAAACTATCAAAGTTGACTGCCTGATTGTATATACTGTATGTGTTAAACAATAAAAGAAAATACAAAAATAGAAAATAGTAAAAGCAAATAGAAAATTTTAAAACAAAAATTAAAAAATAGAGTATTTTTATACATATATTATTTAGAAATGAATCTGTTTGTGCAATATGTTAGAAATGAAAATACATTAGTTTTGATCAGTTGCATATTTCACTCGATAATAAAGTCTGACATGATCAGATATGATGTGTAGGCAAACTCATACAATTATACTGAAAAAGTAAATTCTTATGATTAAATTAAATCAACTATGCATGTATATGTGTTCATCTTAGTACTATTGAGTAGTATCAGCTTATATAATTGATTGCTTGTAAAGTTACAAACCTCACACCTGGTGGTGATATGAATAACCATGAGATTTGTTTCAAGCATCTGTTCACTTCTCTGTCATGAGTGATCATAGAACTGAAGTGCTGAGATATCCTCTGTTGTAAGTGATTATAGACCTGGATATTCTTCCCTCATACAAAAAGATGCCAATGTGCACAATCCATTCAAATGGATGGTTTAGAGATTATGGTTTATCCATGATAATTCTCTTCAAAATTTTTAACATAAGCTCTGGTTATAAGTATATGTCAGGTTAATAAGTTGAGAAGAAGTGCTTTCTTGCATACCTTGATGATGGTTGCTCTCTCTAAGTCTAAGTATGGATAACATCATGTCATATCTAATCAAACCCTAATCAATCCAAGAATTGAAAAAGTAAGTATGCTGATCCTTTTACCAAAAAACACTCATTGTCTATCCTTGAATCTTGTGTCTCCTTTACTGTGAAATAACTGACCTGGAACACACCTGATCAGGACTTAATCATTGTATATGAATATCCATAATTTATTTTATTTTATTGTGCTGATCTTAATTGATATGATCTCACTGCATACATATGATTGATTATGTATATCGTAGACTTTTATTCTGCTTTATTTTTAATATTGCAAGATTTTATGTGTGTAGGCATGTTGATAATGATTGGTTACTCTATTTTCATCATTAATAAACTTCCAAGTTATTCAATTTAAAAGTTTAGGGTGGGGTAAAATAAAAATGAAATAATCAAAATCAAATGTTTGGATGAAAAGGATGAAGCTATATATGACAAGTATGTGCTTCATTGAAAATTTTTAAATCTATGATTGATTGAAAATTAAAATTTAAAATTTGATATTTGAATAATGTGTGATAAGTAAAAGTCAAAGTTGTATAAGTGTGAAGTGTGAAAATTTATGATGAACAGTGTTCATGTGCATAAATAGTGTTTTGCTGTAATTTGTGAAAAAATTCCAAGTGTTAGACGCATGGAAAGTTCTCATATGCCTGAACAGTACCAAAAAGTCCATTTCAGGAGTATGATGAAATTTCAGAAATTTGTACAAGTGTTAAGCGTTTTGGTTCAACCCCATGCGCCTGAACAGTTGTCATGCGTCTAAATAGTACCAAAGTTGAAATATTTCTAAGTGTGGATACATGAAAGGTTCATGCGCCTAAACAGTTCTCATTTGGACTGAGGTTTCATGAAATTAACCAAGTGTTAGGGATTTTTGTCAAGGTCATGCGCCTAAACAGTACCCATGTGCCTGAATAGTGCTCATGCGCCTAAACCCATGCGTTTGAACAGTGCCCATGCGTTTGAACAGTTCTCATGCGTCCAAGGTTTTTTTGAGAAAAGGTGACTAAGTATGCTCATGTGTCTAAGTCTCATGCGTCTCGACAGTGCTCATACGCCTACACAGTGGTCATGCGCCTAAGAGTTTTTACACTTATATATACTCAACACTTAGTAGAATTCTTCATTTTCACATCTAAACTCAAAAACTCTCTGTTCTATAAGTTTATACGATTACTTCATTAGCTCAGTGTTGATTGATTTCCATTTAATCTTTGTATTAAATAGGTAAAATCATTGATTTAGAAAATCATATTGTGCTTAAAACATCAATTTTCAGAACATAAACAGAGCATTTGATTAGGCGTTCGAAACCTATTCAGGCGTATGAACCCTAACAAGTGATGAAATTCAAAAATTGAGAATCAAATGTTTGATAATCATCAAAATTGAACATTAATGAGTTGTTAATACACATTTTTGTTCAGTTTGGGATAATCAAAACACGATTTCATCATACTTCGCTATTGATGATTTGGTGTTCATTAATCGACAGTCAAAAATACCAGAAATGAAAAGTCATTTTAAATTTTTTATTCAAAATAAAGCTATAAATCATCAAAATTCAAATAGTCAATTGATTTTATAAAAGATTGTTAATGTTTAGTAGTTTTTAAATCTTTAAAACTTGAATTTGAATATCATTGTTCTTATGGTATAGTGTGTTCAACACTTAGAAAATTTTCTAAGTGTTATTCATCAAGTTTTAATAAATTAAAAATCATTAAATAGTTTGATAATTCGTAATAAGAATTAAATTTTTCTTATTCATTTATTCTTACTGTTTTGTCTTGTGTTTAACAGATGGTAGAATTAAAATTTGAGCCAAAGCGTAATGTTGCAGCCTTCTTAAATGAAGATGTTAATGATGCAGTGGGCTATGAAGACATGATTAGATTCCTATTGAGAACAAGGTATGTATATGCTATATGTGCAAGGCCAGTCATATATGCAAGATTAATAAAGATATTTTGGAGAACAACTGAAATAGACAGTAATAATGATGGAAGGAAAGTCTTGAGAGGTTTTATTACTGGTCAGAGAATGATAGAAGTTTCTGAACAATCTATAAGGAATGCGCTAAGACTGGGAAACAATGACCCACAAGACTTAGCTAAGCCTTTATTCAATGAATATAGAGAGACATTCTTGGCAATGGGTCATCCAGGCAACTTTCCAAAGAAACAATTTTTTTGAGAAAGGGTGTACAATCATTGGAAGTTGTTATGCTACATTTTTCAACACTGCATGCCCAAGAGGAGTGCAGGTTGGAATTCATTTCCTGATGACATAGCATCTCCAATATTAGCATTAGCCATAAACAGAAGATTCAATATGGCTAAATGGATATTTAATGGATTTGTTTACAGTCTGGAGAAAGGGAAGAGAAACAAGTACTTGATGTATTACAGATTTCTCTAAATGATTATAAATGAAGAGAACCCTGATTTTCATATATATGGAGTCAATGGAGAAAAAGTTGATCTTAAACACATGTCTGAGACAATATATAAGAGATTAGCAATGATTACTGGTTTTTAGAGTGTTCCTATTGAGTACATCAGAAATGTTGCAAGAAATGATATGAATATCAATGAAGATCACTTTTATTTGACTAAAGATGCTCCAATAGATCCAAATGATCTAATTGAGGATGTTATTCAAGATGTGTCTAAGTCTGAAGATGAAGAAGCTGATGATGATGATGATAAATATGAGAATGATGAAAATTCTTCAAGTGATGATGATGATGATAATGATGGTTATGATAATACAGCTGAAGCTGATAAAGAAATAGATAGTGAAGAAACCATTTCAGATCATGTGAATGAGAATGTTAATGATGAACTGAATGATATAAATAAAGAAGCTAATGCTGGTGATGAGATAGATGAAGAGGTAAATGAAGAAGTGGATGTTAGAGATGATAAAGATGAAAATGTAAATGAAGAATTTGATCAACAATAGACTTTTGGCATTGATTACACTAATGTAATGATGTCTGAGCCAATCTTTCAAAGTTCTACACCTGTTATTGACTCGCCTATTCAAGCAACTCAAGAAGTATTGATATCTGAAGAGTCTCAACACAAAACAACACAAAATATGTATGTTCAAACAGAAGAAGTCTATAATGTTGATCTTATTGATTCCTTAAGAGAAGTAAATAAGGAACAGGAAGAGATTATCAAGAAGTTAAAAGAGGAGAAAGAGATGATGAAAGCTAAATCATTGAAGAAAGATATTTTGATGAATGAGCTTGAAGAAATTGAAAGTATTGAATGATAAATTTGAGAAATTGAAAGAAAGCTTGAAAGAGAAATCCAAAGAACATGATGTTTTACCATCAGAGGAAGAAACAGAACCTAAAGTGCAAGAAATCATGATTCAAAGAATATCAGAAACAGATAAAAGAAAAAGGAAAGTTGATGAAGCTGTGACTGAATCATCTGCTGAACCAAAGTCAAAAATACAGAAGTCTATTGATAAAGCACTAAATGTGGATAAGAATGATATCCAAAAGCAAATTGAAGCTTTAGATGATATAGAATCTGACTTTCTAGATGATTGGTATGATGAAGTATTAGAAGATGAAGACATACATGATATTGTTGAATCTCCTATGAGAGAATTTCAAGAAGATATACCTTTAGATTTTGATGAAAGGTATAATTATTTGTAAATAAAAAGTACAATAGAGTATTTTTAGATGGTCTGACGGTGTCACAAATAAATGAGGATTATGAAAAATACTTAATAGTTGTGTCCTCTGCTCATGCAGATCCAAATAATCAGTTTAGAGCATAGAGAAAGGACTGTAATGAATTAAAGCATTAATGTTTATGACATTCCAATGTCAGAGCTACACCATCCAAATCCAGAAGACATTAGTATTACCTCATTAAAGTTATGGTTACAATCAAGAAATTATCCTAGAGACGGGCTGAACAAATTGCAAGGAACTTCATTGAGAAACTTAGTAAGAAGATTCCAAGAAACTGAGAAGCAAAATAACAGGATGATTGTGCTTGACACTGATAATCCTCAATACCTTGGAATCACCAAGAGAACAAGAATTCTAAAACCTCATGAGATAAAGTCAATGGAGTTAGTGAAAAGATCACATGAAAGGAGGAAAGAGTTGATGCATATGTTCAAACCAGTGAAAAACAAGCTTATAATGTTTCAGTTGATCAAAAACAACTATGGAACAAGGTTAGATCTGCTGGAGACATTATAAAAAATGTATTGAAAACAGGTCAATCAATCTCTGAATTGCTAAATGCAATGATCGTTCCTTACAAAACAAAGGAAGTAAAAATAATAGCATGGTAATATGATGAAGTATGTGATGCATTTTTTATTAAGAGAGTAAATGCTATTTGTGATGTTTGTCATTTTTACTCTAGCATCATTTCTCTACCTGTGCAAGATTTGAAGGAATTACATAAATTGCCATTGATCAATCCGACAACAGGACAAAGAGGACAAACCTTTGTAAAACTTCTTGATTGGAGTATTTCTAGAATGGCGTCATTTCTTCAAACCTGATTTGATCAAGAAGATAAAGAATATTTTAAGAATTTGAAAAGAAGAAAGAAAGGTGCTTCAAGTTCAGCAGCAGAAGAAGGATTTTTGGAGTCATTAGTGATAAATACTTTGACAAAGTAACAAATCCTGGTTTGACAGTGATAGATGATACTTAAACATCTAAGCCAATTTTGAGATAGTTCTACCATGCTGATTCATTTCAATTGATGCTGGTATGAAATTCGGATGATTGGGATAAGGATATGATTAGTTTGTTTTAAGTTTTTGAGCTAAAACTCTTACATCCAAGTTATATCTCATTTTTGTATAATCAAAAGTTTGAAAGAGTATCTTCTGAGGCTGCTAAGAATGATAAAAAGTATTTTATGCCGGTGATCAAAGTAATGAATGCTGCTATGGAGAGAATTTCATTGAGGAAAGCTCTTGCATATGCAAATATTATCAAGAAGGATAACAAGAATATAGAATTTATGAGGATTTCAAGCAAAGGCGTTTTGGAGAATCATTCAAGTGACTATTCAAAGCCAATTAAATTATATGCAAATGTTGATATAGCAGGATTATCAAAAGAAACATTAGAAGTGATGGAGAAGATGGAGATTAAAACCAATGAATCAAAGCCAGATCAAGGAATCTTGGCAGCAAAATTCAAGTCTTCTATTCAGAACGCACTAAAGGAATTAGAGATGTACAAAAACAAGCCTATGTTTTTAGTCAAAGAAGAACCTGAAGACTTCCCAATAGACTAAAGATGAATGTAAATCTTAGGGGGGGTATTATTGATGCCTCTTTGAAGATTAGCATTAGTCATTTTTGTATTTGTAATAGTATAGGGACTTATTTGTAAATATATGTTCCTTTTTTTTCATATTTAGTATAAAGAGGATAGTATGTGTATTTTGCATGTGTTAGAAACGGTTAGACTTTCTGTTATTATTCACCTTATACATTGTATCCATTTGCAATTACTATCAATGAAAATAGCTATGAATTTTGAAGTATTTGCATATGTTTGATTACTTTGTGTTTATATTGCTCATTGCACTACAATATCATCACAGATCAATTCATTTTGAACCTATCATTGCTTAAGTAATTTTTCTTCCAAAACCATTTTTCACTAAGCTTAGGAATATCTTCCGAAGTCAAATTTTGGATTCGGAAGATTTCCACAAATCTTTCGAAGACAAATTACCTTCAGAAGAATCTCAACTTCCAAGAAAACTACCTTTTTGGGTACTTTATTAGAGGTGGGACCAATATTCGGACTTCAAAGTTTATCCTTTTGCATTAACTTTCTCTCAAGTCCATTTGATATAAATATACCCAACAGTTCCCCCTTCTTTCATTATCTTCTTCATCTATAACCTTTCTAAACCTAAAATCCCATTCACTGCCTTTGTTCATATCTTTCTTCACCTCAAAGCTACCACAAATGGCCAAGCTTTACCGTAGAATACAACCAAATTTCTCTATGCAGCTTCACAGACAACACAATCAGGTTGCTCTATTAAACACTGAGAAAGATCCAAGTTTCTCAGAGGTTTGTCGCTTTTTTTCTCTATCCAACTACTTCACCTCCCTTACCATTGATCCTCCACTCTATGAGGATAAATTTTTGGATTTTTGGAAGACCTGCCAAGAGGTCACCATGGATGGGGAGAAGGCACTATCTACCACTATGTAGGGGAGGACAATGGTCATCACTCAAGCCTCCATTAACTCACACTTATAGTTGGATGATGAAGAACGTGATGTGTCCTTTCCAAAATCTACTGTAAATCATTCTTTTGAGCAGATGGGCTATGAAGGGTACTTCTCAGTTAGAACTTTCAAGAAAAGGAAGGTTTCCACTCAATGGAAGTACCTCCTACATGTTATTATTCATAGTTTGTCTAATAAACATGGATGATGGGACCAAATTCCAGAGCATCTCTCCTTCATAGTTTATGTAATGGTTCATGAAGTCAAGTTCAGGTATTCTCAATTTGTATATACTAATTTGCTTGCAAACTTGGACTCCTTAGAGTATTACATGTTTCCTAGATATGTCCAGCATATTCTTAACTGTGAACTGGGCTCACAGTTAAGGGGAACAGGTAATATTCTAAAATTAGGATAGATGAAGCCCGGTATCTTCAAAATAATAAGAAAGCCTACTGTAGGTTCTCAGGGGTAGAAACAGCCCTGGTCCTAAAAATGTTAAAGCTCATTGCCCAAGGTGACAACCTAGCAACACAAACTAGTGTTGAACCCACACCTTCCACTTCAATACCACCCACACAGCCTCAAACAACCCTCACATACCAAAGAAGATCCAAACGAACCCCTGCACAGGTTATTCAACCTGTGAAGGCCCCCATATCACCACCCATACAGGACGAGGACACTCGAGCTCCCACTTTTCCAAAGGATCAAACCACTCGCATCTCATAAATGATCAGTCCTAAGGTTTCTCATGCTCAGGCTAATAAGCTTATCACCCAAGAAGATTTAAGCCTTCACTCAGAGTCTCAACACTCTAGTGAATAACCTTTAGGGGAAAGTTACCATCCCTAGACTCTAGATCTAAACCATCCAATGCCCAGCCTTGAATTCTATGATGATTAGGATACGGCACTCACTGCATACCATGAATCTCTCTTCTTTTTCTCTGCTCAAAGAGAGAGGAGTATTCCTGAGTAACCCATATCTAGCCCATATCATCCACCCCCCACTGAATTGGATCTTCCTGAACCTGTTCAGGAGATCCATATGGAAGAGGCTCTCACTTATGAAAGTGATTACATTATCAAGACCTCAATCATGGAAACCTAGCCCATTGACACTTCAACTGAAGCTGTCAGTGAGCAGGGGAAAACCAGCAGCCACGAACAAAGAAGACTTCGGTCCAATTATATCATCCCCAGTGATTCTACTACTAAAGATAAGGGGAATCTTGGACTAAAGGTGCAAAAATTGTCTAAAACATGCACTTATTTAGTCTCCAAGGTTAGTCACTTAGAATCTCAAGTGACTACCTTGCAAAGAAGGGTCAATGATCAACAACTTAAGAATTCTGATCTCAAAGAACAACTAGTTAGGAGATCCTTCAGAAAGATTCAACTAGGAACATAAGAACCTGAGGATGTAATTAACTTAACCTCTAGCTCACCTATGCAAGTGGGTGATGCTACCAAAAAAGGAGAGGAAGTTGTTATAATCACATAACCTGGTATTCCTTCTCACAATATGGATATTGAGGTCTCAACAACCTCACTTGCAATTGTCCAGACTCAGCAACCTCCTCAAATTCACATTGATGTAGACTCACTTGTAATTGTCTAGGCTGCAAATAAAATACAATAGTGGAGGTATGATTCTAAAAGAAGAGCCCTCATACTGTATAGAGTTCAATGACAGCAAGAGGTCTTTAACTTTCAGACCTTGAACTACTATGACAGCCTCTCTCTAGTCAATATGCCACTTGCCAACCCAAGTCAACACATGAAAGATGACATATTGGCTGAGAGAATTCAAGACATGATCATGGAAGAACTCAGACATAAAAGAAGACAATTGCAAGTAGGAAACGTCATTGGTTAACTGGATGTTGAGGTGGATCCTAAGATTAGCTTCAAATGGGAAACCTTGATTAAAGGCCCAATGACTGAACCTATGAATATTATCACAGAGTCAATCATTTCAACAACATCATGTACCCTCAGCGAGGCACCAATTGGTGAAGGTGCTTCACAACCTCTCTCTAGCCAGAGCCTGACTACTAAATTTGGCAATAAAGGCCAAAGCTCTCTCCATCCTGAGTCACCAAGGCCTATGAGTGACAATGGGAAAAGGAAACTGACTCCTGAGGAGATGGAGGGAGAGGAAACAGAGAGGAAGAGGAAGCTAAGGGGAGAGAGTTTAGCTGGTTCCTCGGGCTTTATGGAAGCTGTAATCAGGACAGCCCACAGGCCAAACACTCAAGATGATGAGTTGAGGGTTGCCAGATTAAACAATCTGGGAACCAGGAACTACAACATTGATGAACTCATCTCATTCCCTTAGAAAAGTTAAATGAACTTGCAGACTTAGAACTACAACAAGAATGCTCCTTCCCTCTCCCTAGTTCATGAAAGCCCTAAGAGAGAGGTTATGGCAGCTGAGATTAAACTTCCTCCCCTCTCTAATGAATACATTGATTTTGAGTACCTTAAGCAGCTTGAACAACACTTCATAAATAAACAAAAAGCTGCTAAGAGAAAGATAAGGGAAGACGCTAAAAAGTTAAGGGCCATCATCCAAAAGAGCCAAAAGAAGTCTGCGGATAGACAAATGATGATGAACTTCTTGAAGCTGTATGGATTCTCAGGAATGAGACTTGGTCCAATGTCTCTATCCACTATGGATGAGCACATTAGACTTGCATTCTCCACCAAGCTAAGCTCCTCCTGAGGTTGAGGTTAAGGTTGAACCACAGACAACACAACCTGGACCTTCAGCTGCTTCACTCCCAACTTTATCTTCTTATCCACAGCAGGGATCTACTCCCTTTCCTTCTAAACTTGTGAGGGAAGAGGACCCAACTTGGAGAAGCATAACAGAATAACCTGGTACTCAAGACCAGCCCTACCAGTTAAACACTCTAAAGAGGAAGAAAAGGATGGCCATAAAGAAAGTATCCAAGAAGACAAAGGCATCAACTTCCAGAGCTCAGGGTGAGTCAGAACATCCTGAGGAAGTGTAACAAGAGGCTGATCAACCAACTCCTACTCTAGTACATCCTCTTGCAGCTGGAAGACCCATCCTATCTTGGACTTTAGCTACTAATCCAGACAGATGGTATGTCATTAGAGATCAAGGTGGTCAAGATATCTACTTCTGGCAAGACATACTTGATCTACCTCTGCATGATCTCTATGACATGAGAAGATACTATAAAAGTCTATGGGATCCTGATCAGATGATGAAGATAGAATGGCCTTGATCCTAATGAGGATTATCAATTGAAGAACAATCTTCTCTGATTTGGTAGCATCAACCTAGGGGGAGTTTGTAAGGTTGATATAGAGGTTGTTGCAACCAAAGAAACTAAATGGCTTATTGCATGCATGCACCAAGTATCAAGTAAAACTGCTACAGAAGTTTTATACTTTGCATTAGAATTATACTAAGTATAAAATCTTCTAAATCTGAAAGTTCCTACGAAGGTTTATACTCTACACAAGAATACTTCCAAGTATAAAAGCTTTCGAAGCCAAAAGACCAAATCTTTCGAAGCAAAAGATGAAATCTTCCGAAGCTTCAAAGACAAAGTCTTCGGAAGCCAAATGAAGTGAAGACTGATTTCTTCTGAAGACATAGATCAACATGCCTTCTCTGATGTACTTTTGCATAAAGCTTACCAACTTTCCTCTGCAACTTTGAAGACCCACCAACTTGCATGAGTTGGTGAAAAGGTCCATGCTTTTGCAACTGTATATTGAGGTCTTAGGTTTGTAACTTTCTACTTTATGTACTTTTATCCTTTTTGTAATATAATAGGATGTCAGCTATGGTATGTCATAGTTACCAGCCAAAAGGCAATCTGCCTTTTGACTCTACATTGATTTTCTTGTCTTTCAATGTTCCAACTGGCTTTCTAGGTATTGCCGATTATAGGATGTAGTATAAAGTATCTCAATGTCTTGTAACTTATCTTTATATATTGTAACTCTTGTAAGAGAACTTGAGATTAATATACATCATCCTTGAAAACCTTATATATATTGTTCTTAAGTTCTATATTTTTACTTACATGTGTTCTTTACATCATGCTGTTAAACTAGGTTCCCTATTTGATCTGTTAAGTGGTCTAGTACTCTCTTCATTGTGAGACTGATTGTATTGACCATCCCTTAACCGGTCCAGCAGAATGCATCTCTTATGAGGGAACTGGAAGAGCCGTTAATATATTTTAGCTTAATTGACTCTTCTTTATAAGAGATGTCCCTCAAGGTTATGCAGTTAATGACCTTTCTCTTGATCTCCTTGAACTCTTCTAAATTCAAGGGCTTAGAAGGTTCAGATGATGGTATGGGTAATGATTGGTTTCGGGTTATATTTTGGGTTTAGGGATAGGTGGTGGTGGTAGTTGGGAAGCTACAGAGGGTGAGGGTGTAGGTAAGGCTGATGGTGTGGGTTCACAGGTGTAAAGCTCATTGATTGGTTCAGTTTCGATGGATAAGGGAAAAGGTGTGTGCATAGGTTGTGGTTTGGTACTGGTTTAGGTGTTGGTGTTAGTTTGGGTGTCATCCTCTAAACACTTGGTACTTGTGGTACCACCTGCCTTCTTTCTAAGAGAATGTCAGCCTTGATGTCACTAACATGTCGTTGTAGGGTTTTCTCTGACATGGGACCCACTTGCCTATCAGTGAAGCCATGGGCTTTGAGATAGCCTTCATCCATTCCCTATCTCCCACCTTGTTGGCAGCTGCAAGTTTTGCCTCTTCCTCCTTCTTCTTCTTTTCCTTCAGCTTCTCCCTGACACTCTTCTTCTTTTCCTTAGTGATTTGATCTTGCTCCTTAAAGAAAAGAAACAAGATTGTCTTACTATCATGAGGTGCCAGCTCCTCTTGAGAATAGCCTCTAGAGCAGAGAAAGGCTATCATCTCCAACCTCTCCCTTTCCATAGCTTTCTCCTTCTCTTTCCTTTTCTCCTCCGCTATAGCCAACCTTGATTCTTCCTCCTTTCCCTTTTGCATCCAGGTTGCCTTCTCTAGCTTCATAAGCTTATCAAGTGGGAGTAGAACTATTTCTTCATTTTCTACTCCTAGGTTGATGAGCCTATCTACCACCTTCATTCTCTTCTGGTTGTTGAAACTTTCTTGGGTGGCTGCTGCTGCTTTGCTGCTTTCAGCCAACAGCTTCCTATTATCAAATCTTCCTTTTCTTTTTAACTTCTCCAACCTTTCTTCTTCTAGGATTTCCTCAATAATGAGCTTCCTCTTCCCCTTAGGATCAATGGAAGATTCAACCTTTGGAAACTTAGGCTTAGAGGGTTCAGGTTGGGGAGAGTGGGGTTGGACTTTGTGGTGGTTGAGATAGGGGAGTTGTAAGGAAGTCCTCACTATTTACCTCAAAGGCTAGATCAAGAATGGCCTATGTGGTGAACAGGTCATCGGACATGGAAGATACTTCCATGATTCCTTACGCAGCTTGAATTTCTACTTCGAAAGAAACTTGAACTGCACTACCTGTCTCTTCTAAATTGGTTGCTGGGCCATGAGTCTGTATATCCCCTTCGAAGTCAATCTCAGGTTCAATAGAGACCTTAGGTTAACCAGCGTCCTCTTCAAAGGTAGGTGGTGCACTCAATCTTTGAAGCTCTTCAGCTCCAAAGTAGGCAACAACTACATCAGGGGATGGTTGTTCAAGGGAAGAGCTTATTATAAATTTGGTTAGAAATCTGTTAAGGTCGAAAGCATCCTTAGGTCCACTTGAATTGTAATGGGAGCTGGTTGAGGGAAGATGGTTGCAGGTTGTTGTTGTGTGGAGTAAAATAAAGAAATAATATCAATGGAAGTTGTTGTAATGGCAAGGTTGGGTTCCGCAAGTTCTTGTTTCTGTACATTCTCCCCTTTTTTGTAGCATCATCTTAAAAAGTAGATGAGTTAGAGGAAGAACTTAAAGAAACCTGTATATGTACATGCGTAACAGACTTTTCAATTTGTGTCTCAGCTAGTTGAGTCTTGAGATTTTCAATCTCAAGTTAATGAGTGGCGGACCTATCTTCTAAAGTCCTAACCTTGAATTCAAGGTTTGAGAATTTAGAAAGTAGGTAGCTGATTATGAGTTACAGCCTACCCTCATCTTCTTTTGAATAATCATTGGGAGATGAGATAACATACCTGGTATGTTCATCATCACCACCAGATGTGGCTTCTTAGTGCCTTGGATACCCTTGCGTACGCATGCCTCTTTTAGAGTAATCAATGGGCAAGGTTGTCGCAGATTCAGTCCCACTTATGTTACCATTTACCACACCCCCGCTTATAGCGGAAACACGAGGATGTAATGGACAGGATCATCATAACACACTGCTAATTAATAGAGATGCATTACATGACATAAAACCAATGTGTCATGACGTCACCTGACACAAACGGAGAGTTGTATCATAGTTTGTAAATTCCACGACAAACATAGTCAAACACATAATATGAAATCTAAATCCCACAACCCGGGAACAAGTAAACAAAAATATGATCAACAGTGATAATCTCAACCGAATCATAAGGTTAGTAACACAAATGCAAGTCTCTAAATGCATTTCATAAAGTCCTCACTAAGACAGCAACTCTAGCTACGCTCATTGATTGTTACCGGAAAAGATATGCTCAAAAGGTCAACTTATTGTTGGTGAGTTCGCTGGTTTAAATAATAAATAAAACTTGATGTTGTGTAATAGTTTGGTAGGACATAAGTGCATACAGTTATAAGCAAGCAATAGTACATGTAACATGAGCCTCACAACTAAACCTATGACATATACACATATCTTGTCGGAACATATTCTCCCTAGGGACTGCTCGTGGCCATTGCTAGTCCCAACTAGTATACTAACAAACAAGGGTGGGGGTGTCAACCCAATAGTACTATCAATACCTGTCTGTTGGCTCCAACACCGGAGTTAAATAGTTGTGAATAAAGAACCACATAGGAAACCCATTCATTACCAGATATTAACTTACAAACAATAAACACACAGTCCCAAAGATTTAAATAAGTGTACAGTATAAAAGGCTGAGCATTCTTTTCCCCCTACATTTATAAATTACTGAAATGAAAATGGTGCCGCAAAACTCACCTTGAAATAGTAGAGGCCAAATTCCACAATACGCAAAGCAAGCACTAAATATACAAATTACAAAAAGGATTACTAAAGAACAAAAAGAATGACCAATATGAGTGTAAACCTTGTAGCCCAGTCTTTAATGTCCATCACGCTTCTTTTTTTTATGGAAACATGATTTAATAGACGAACAAGTCCAAAGTCAGATTTAAACTATAAATTTCGTCACGTTTAGGGTTTTAGTTGTCATTTTATATTACCTTATTAATATCCTTTCAAGCACATTAATTTGTTAATATACAATGAATTAAAGATATTATTAACTTATCCTTTTAACAGTCATTTAATCACTTTTAAGTATAAAATATGTCTTTATTTGATTACTTAATTTCAATTCCTTATATTTAAGTTTAACAAAATATTTCAGCATGAAGAGCTGATTGCGTACCAGTTTTGAATAAACCGATTGGAGGTTGAAACGGTAACGAGATGTTGCATAACAAGTATCATTAGAAATATAAGTCCTTAGATTAAACTAAAGAAAAATAATTATATCAATTAGATAAATATAATAAAGGTATGACTTGACGAATACATACCAACCTGCTACCGAGATTCGTCAGTTTTGACCTTCAGTTTTGTGTGTCATGTTTAGAGGACCAAACGATATCGAAACGACACTAGACCACTTGGGTTAGTTATAGGGATCATTGCATTTGTTTTTAGATGAAAAATTCGACCTATTTGGACTTATTATGACCAAGTTATGACCCGAACAAAACATCCTATTTTTCTGTTAGCAAACTATCCAGTTTATTAGTCTTGTTCCTTTGCATCCCAAACCTACATATTTGACTCTAATTGACCTGAGTACTTAAAGAACGTTTATTCCGTGTTCCAATTAGTCAAAACTTTCAATAAGCACTTGAATTCATCCAATTCGACCTATTCACAGCATTACTTAATCGGTTCATAGTTTTGATTGTTCAATATGTCCATCCATTCAAGAAGCAAAATCAATGATCTCAAAAATGAAATATAAGTACAAGATGTTGATTATGAGCAGATCATCAAAGATTACAACCCAATTTTAACTTATTCAAAGAATATACACAAATATTGAGAATTAGGGTTATACCGTTTAGAAGTTCCAACACCCAAAACAACTAGATCTTCACGATCCAATGCCCAAGACCATGAACACAAGATTATTAGATGATGATTTAGATTTCTGGTGATAAAAATCATCAACAACATAAACAATAGAGACTAAAATCATCAAAATAATGATTTACTTACAGGTAAAGCGTAAATGATCAAAACTTGACTAAAATCCAATCTTGAATGAAGAAATGTCACCAAAAATCGATGTTGATGATGATAGATGAACAAGAAGAAGTATGACGGCGGCTAGGGTTTTCTCTAGAGAGAAAAATTTAAGAACAATAGTAGTGAAAAGAAAATACTGAAGTAAAATCAAAGGGGAGCCCCCTTTTGAGGGTTTGCGGCCAAGGGGGCCATGAATGGGCCTCCCGGACCCGTTGCTTGTCTCATCCACTTTTGTCTTGTCCTGGTTCACGCATCGTCCATTTTTTGGATTTTTAAATTCTCCTTGTTAATACGATTCCAACGGCCTATTATATGCTATATAAATTATTTAATGTATGTATTTTTAAATTAAATTATGTCTATTTAGTAGGCTTTAGGAAAAGCCCACCCATGACTGATTTTTGTTTCGCTCTTAACGTAAGATGTATATATTTACATTTATAAGTATTTAGTATAATTTTAAGCACACAACCATCATTCTAAGTCCAAATCAGTGAACGTCTGCTGTCACTATGTCCAAGGCCCACTAGAACATATTAAGTCCATAATACGTAGTTCTAGAACTTAGCGTGTCTACACAAGTCTAATGTACTAATCTCAGATCTTATCATCATTAGATCAACTTTCAAGTCAAAACTCTTATTTAGACCAAGTCAAAGTCAAAGAGTCAAAGTCAAAAAGTCAAAGTCAAAGTCTACGATCAAAGTCAATGGTCAATAAACCTATTCTAGTGACGGATGTCACACCACTGTCTTAAAAGGCTGATGAAGCACTCTCAATAGTGGTAGCTGAAAATCTGCTTGAGTCATCTCCTAGTTATACTCACCTTAATTTGTGTGAGCTGATGTGGGCTAGATATTAGGGGTTACATGGGGGCTCAGTTGATCTGGGAGTGGTGTGGCAGATCACCATAATCAACCTGAGTGAACATAATATCCTCATCAGGTCAGGTTAGTAGCTCAAGAAAGGATTCAGAGACTATTCCTAATGACCCGTGTTGGATCATGAGAAAGGTTGGTGCAACCAAAACTATTTCACTTAGTCAATTTTGGTGCTACATTTAAAGGCTTCCAAAGCTAAGTATGGGAACTTCCGAAGGTTGAAGAGTTCTTCTGAAGACAAAGTAAAAGATCAACTTTCGAAGACAAACTCTACTTCCAAAGACAAAGAAGAAGTTGCCAAGCCTCGGAAGAAGCAGTCTTCCGAAGTATAAGTGGCTTCGGAAGAAGTTATTCTTCCAAAGCAACTTATCCTTCGGAAGACACTGCTATAAACCAGTGGACATAAGTATGGTCTCTGACATTCCGTTGTAGACTTCTGATACAGCATGGCTTCTTCCTAAAGAGCCATGTAGTTGACCATACTTTATTCCACTGTTTACCTTTTTATGATGGTACATGTTACTAATCTTAGTTGGTGACAAAAGGTAAGTCAGGGACATGTCCTGACTACCAAATCTCAGATAAAATATTCGAGATACCTTAACCTATAGTCTTGTAGTATAGGCTTTTGGTTATAGGTTTCCAGCTGGTATCAAAGTATATCCGGATGTAGGTAGTATTATATATATAGTTCTCATTGTAACTCATTAGACAGAGATTGTGCTTGAAAGAATCTTGTAATCCTTTGAGTTGAGAATCAATATATAAAAGTACCTTGAAAATTTACTTCCTGTGTTTATTATCATCTGTTACTTGTTATATTATGAT
>BJCO01807672.1:0-17823 GCA_018326465.1 Flaveria floridana
TGGTGTGTGGTGGCGGTGGTGTGTGGTGGCGGTGGTGTGTGGTGGTGGTGGTGGTATGTGGTGTGTGGTGGAGATGGTGATATTTTTATAACCCTTAGGGGTATTTTGGTCTTTTTAAAAAAACCTAACAGAAAATGTTAACACCGTTAGTCAAAAGGACTGAAACAGAGAACTTTTTCAATCTTTGGTACTCAAAGGGAGACAAAATAAACGTTGGTACTCAAGTGGAGTTAATTTGCAAAACACAGGGACCAAAACCGAGATTTACTCTTAAATTTAAAATGTTGTTTATCATCAATAAATTGTTCATTATTTTATAATTTCTAAATTATCATTATTAAGTATTTATTTTTTATTGAGTAGTTTTGGAATATTAGGAGATAATTCTTCATTTCAAATTTAAAAGGAAGAAAATAATGGAGCATATTCTTTTTTCTAAAAACATTCCGACAATTTTGAAGGTCATTTTTTCAAGAGAGTAATCACAACGTTAGGCAAAATATGAATTGAAATTCCCTTTGACCTAGGGGAGTATGAATCATGAATATCGGATGAAGTTGGGGATTATCACTGGAATCAAACGTCCAATCATATTTAACTACCAGATTTAAAGTTTGGAATTTTGTATCTTTTCTCTTTGCAAATTTTATTAGTGTTTACAACTTCGTATCTATCTTTTGATATTTGTTATGATTTTTACCTCTTCATGTGCTGGAGATCTTAACCTGTTTAGTATTTGTAGTCTTTTATTATTCGTATAGTTTTTGAGACATTTGATCGATCTTAATAATTATTAGTATAGTAATATTATATAACTGCTTAACCTTAAAATTACGATATGAACATCCACCTCCTTGTTCTCATTATAATATTAATAAGAAGTTATAAATAAATTAAACATAAAACACACTATTATGTTAGTCATCATGCGAAGACTGAAACATCGACTTGTCGGTTTCAAACAATATATTCCAAACCAAGTCTTAAGGCTTGTCTTTTGTCATTGGACTATTCAATTTCATTCCTACATTTTATATATTATGTTTGTTATTAATCGGCTTCTAGGAGACAAATAACATATAAGCTTTTGGTTTATTGAAAAGTACAAAGTTGTTTTAATTCCTATAGGAAATTCCATAGTTTTGGTTGACTTTTTTATATATTTATACTGGAACGTGCAACATGCAACAAAGACAAAGACAACGTAGTTGAAAGAATACTATGATGATAACGTTAAATTATTTCTAAGGATTTTAAATAAATGTATTCTCATCGGTCTATAAAATAATTATTATTTATCCATCGCATTCATTTCTACACTTCTTAAGGGTGGTGGGGTGCACATGCCACACCCATCACACTACATCATACACCCGCCAATCAAAACTTACCGTATCACACTACACCAAACCAAGGTGGCGTGCACCTTGTCTATAATTTTTGGAGGTTTGGCCTCGGGATTTTAAAGATTTTTTGGTGGGATCTATTTTTTTAGAAATTAATGTGAATTTGTATAATAGAAGATGAGTACTATTTGAAAATGATGTAAAATTTGTGAGTTTTAATTAGTTTAGTATATATAGTGTAATTTTTTTTAAATGGCATTGTAGCTGTTGGGGATGGGGTGGGAGTACTCTTCAACGATCTAAAAGTTGGACCATTCAATGGTCTCTTTTTTGGGTGTGGCCCGGCGATGGGGTGCCGGGTATGTATGTTACTTATTTTCTTATAAGTTAATGGCTTCATTTTGATTCATTCTTTATGTATTTAAGTACGTATGTATGTATTTATGGATGTATGCATGCACGCAAGGACGCAACACACATGCACGCAAGGACGCAACACACATGCACGCAAGGACGCAACACACATGCAAGTAGTGTATGTATGTATGCACGCACGTATACATGTATGACAAATCAAATTCAAACGAATTATTTTGCCTAGGAAAAATAGAAAAAAATATTATGATTCTCTGATCAAATTAATTTAATGGTATTTAATTAATATAGTGGTCATTTAAAGTTGTTGGTTCGACAACCAGTGAGGTTTTAATACACAACAAACTACCTACGTAGTTCTAGAGCATTAAATTAAGCTCAATAACTGAAAATAAAACAATGATCCGATTTGATATTTTTAATACCTAAAATTAAACGAAAACGTATTTGATATGGAGCGGATACATGAACGTAGGTTGCCAATTTTAGTAACCGTTAGTCATGATTTTTTTTGAACGGCCAACGATAATTTTTAATCTCACTCACCCGGCTAAACCAATTGGCGAAAGGACACTCACGTTTGCGAACACATACAACGGTGATGACCCGGCTCGCCCACCATTAAAAAAGCAATCCATCACTCAAAGAACCACTGTGATAAAACCCTTGGTTTGTTTGGTTAATTTAACCATTTGAGTCCAAATTTTTTTTCTAACAAATCAAGGCTAATGGTTTGTATTTTATAACTATTTCAATCCAATATATTAACAGAGTTAAAAATTTCAGTTAGTTTCTAACAAAATTACTAAAATACCTTTGGACTGAATTGGTTACTTTTAGTAACCATAGGGACCAAAAATGTAATTTAATCACACACACAAACATACATACATACGTGTGTGTGTATATATATACACATATATATATTATACGAAATGTTTTTATTTTTATTTTTCAAAATTTTTTAAAATTTATTTTTAAACCATTCGGTTTTAAACGTTGTATTTAAATCATTCATATTATCAAACAAAAAATTTAAAACTGTTTGACTTATTAAACTTTTTATTTAAACTATTAGGCTTACTTAAAGTCCATTTCTAGTTGTTTTATTTAACCAGTAAATGTCTTTTTAACTATTATTTTATTTAAATATCTTTTTTAATCGTTCAATTATATTAAGCTTCTTTTCTAAATTTTTTTATTTACACATGCTTATTAACCATTCGGCTCGTTTAAACTTAATTTTATGTCGTTTTTTATTGGAACGTCTTTTTATCATCATTTATTAAAAAGCTTTATTTTTAAACCATTCATTTTATTAAAACATCTTTTTTCTCTTTTCTATGCTTTTATCGTCTTCTTTTCAAGTTGACTTGAAAGTGATTTATACTTTTACGTCATTTGTATTTTTTTAGAATTAATTTGGATTTTGATTATTACAATTAACACTTCTACGATGTTAAAATTACTTGTGTTTAGTTACTTAAAAAAATTTTAAGTCATTCATTACGTTTGAAGAACTAATCGATTTGAAAAAGATGTTTAAATAAGGCAAACAAATTTAGTAAGAAGTTTAGTTAGTTGAACGGTTATAAAACCATTTAATTAAAACATTTGAATACGCAAATATTTTAAAAGATATTTAAGTAAGACAAACGATAAAAAAATAAGTTTAAAAAGGCCGAACGATATAAAAAATAAATTTAAAAAGCCGAAAGATTTTAAAGCCAACCGGTTTGAAGATGAATGGTTCTAAAAACTTTTTTAAAAATCAACCTTTTAAAAAATATTTTTAAAATTCAGTTGTTTAAAAAATTATGCTTGGAAAACCAAATGGTTTAAAACCATTAAAAAAATATTTTTTTAATAATTATATTATCGGTTTAAAATCCAAACGGTTTAAACAATATTTTTTAAAAATTTAAAAAATAAAAATAAAAACCTTTTATACATATACACACACATATATATAATATGTTTGTATGAGAAAATAAATAACAGTTTTGATCCCTGAGGTTATTAAAATTAGCAATTTCAATCCAAGGGCTTTTTGGTCATTTTGTTAGAAACTAACTGAAAAATCTAATTCGGTTAGTGTATTGGACTGAAAGAGTTATAAAATAGAAATCTTGGGGCTTGATTTGTTAGAAAATTTATTTTTGGACTCAAATGGTTAAAATGACCAACTATAGAGACAAAAATAGCAATTTACTCTTTTTACGGCAACCATTAATCATGATTTAACGTAGTTTCGTTAATATGGAGATTATTAGATCTTGAAAAATAGATCTATAATTCCATTAACTTATTAGTGAACTGATTTTTCGGTGTTCAGAAAAATGTAATTTTTTGTGTATTTTATTAGATCATTACAGAGGGGGGGAGGGAGCGGGGAGGGGAGTTTTTGAGGGAGGGATAGAGAGAGTAGAGTGAGAAAGAGGGAGTAGAGAGAGAAGGGTAATGGATTTTTTTAATCATTTAAGCCTCTATGGGTATTTTGGTAATTTTAAAAAAATCTAACAGAAAGTGTTAACTCCGTTAGTCAAAAAGCCGAAAATAAAAGACAACTTGTAAAACTCAGGCTAATGATGTAGACAAATTAAATGTTGGTAATCAAATATAAACAACTCACAAAATCCAGGGTCTAAAACCAAGATTAAATCGAAAACAAATGAAGCTAGCTAGGGTTGACCAATGAGGGGGGGGAGGGGGGGAGAGAGAGATGGGGGGAGAGTGAGAAAGAGGAAGTAGAGAGAGAGAGAGTAAAGAGAGAAGGGTAATGGATTTTTTTAATCATTTAAGCCCCTATGGGTATTTTGGTAATTTAAAAAAAAATCTAAGAGAAAGTGTTAACTCTGTTAGTCAAAAAGCCGAAAATAAAAGACAACTTGTAAAACTCAGGCTAATAATGTGACAAATTAAATGTTGGTAATCAAATATAAACAACTCATAAAATTCAGGTCTAAAACCAAGATTAAATCAAAAACAAATGAAGCTAGCTAGGGTTGACCAATGGACGGTGCATTATTTGTGGGTAGGGGAGTAGGAGGAGCAAAATCTATAATATATCCGCATTTCCATATTAAGAAAGTATAGTAAACTACACATCCAAGAAAATGTGATATATTGAAACAAAACGTATTCTAGTGGTGCGTTGTTTAAACTTCAAAAAATATTATGTTTACTTTTGTTTGTATTATATGCAATTAACTCAAATTTCATAATAAAAGTAAGCCACACTTAAGAAATTATTGACAAAATTAGCCATAATGAAAAAAAAATACTGTTATCATAGTAAAATTAACCAAATTAAAAACATATGTTCATGGTCATAAGCTCAAATCATTATTTTAAATATTATGTAAAAGATAATCATAATTTAAATTATTTGCATTGCGAATTTTAGTACTAGCAAAACATAACGTTAGTACTTTAAGTGTTATTTGGGTCCGTCCCTTCAATAACTGTACTTTTTTCCTAACCATCTCGAATACACTTTTCTATAAATCATAAGAACTTAATCTAAGCTCGAACAATTTGTTTTCTATTGAGGGTGACTGTAGTTTGTGTGTTTAGTGCAATTGAAAACTTATGTAATGTGTGCGTTTGCTAGTTAATTTTGATTTTGATATATCTCTTTGGTTGGGCTTAAATTTTAGCTTGAGTGTTTGATTTTGATCACTACTATATAAGTGTAAGATTTCCGACAACATTTTTTGCTGGAAAACTGTTGGTAAGCTTATTTCCAACAAGTTGCAGGAAAAAAAAACTATCTTCACCCCGTTGACAAAGGCAAGTGAAAACTTTTCGTACAACAAACAACGACAAATTTTCAACAGATATTTCCAACGACTTTCCATCAAACATTTATTAGACGAATTTTCGTCCAACGTTTTCTGATAACTGTCCGACAATTTTCCGTTAAAAAATTTCCTCAACATTCCGATAAGAGTTTTCTGACATATTTATCATCAATTTTTTGGCATATTTATCGTGAATTTTCCGACATTGGATGTGTTTCAGAAAAGGTTACAAAAAAATCATTTTTATTTAAATAGAATTATTCAAGACAACTAAAATCCTTGGGAAATTTTAGTCAACTAAAATCCTTGGTTTTGGTTTTGAGGCAAACTTATTAGAATTTCTGACATATATGTTATTGTCCGAAAATCAACAGTTTTTTCTATTAGTGGGGTGTGTTCTTCAATTTCTAGATTTTAGGTAGACAATTAAGATTGGAGTTGTCTACACTCTACATAAGGGGTAACCATGACATGACATGAAATTACAATGATCAAGGGATCATATCATGACTTTAGGGAGTGTTTACATAATTCTAGTTTGAAGCATGATTATGAACAGAATATAGAAAAGAGAAATTTACGGAGTGTTTTCTTTTGACAAAATAAATTGTACTCGGTTGAAGGGAAAAAACACAACAACTCGGTTGAATTAATAAATACACACTTGACAATGAATAATGAGTTTGAATTCAAAAGAGAACTTAGAAAGAAACCTACGTGTAGTGTAGATAATTTGATTTGTATTTATTAAATCTGCTTTGACTTTGAATAAAGTACAAAAGTACTAAAGAAAATAAGAAATAAAGAAAAGTCAAATTTTGTCAACGAGTATGATAGCAGAAAGAGTCGCTCTCACAGGTCACAAATTAAGACAAACGACAAATTTAATTTTGTACATAAGAATATCCACATTGGTCGGTATTTTCAGTTTACACAACTACAGTGATTGATCACAATAATTTCGACATTTGCAATTTGCAAAGTCATCTTCAAATCTTTTTTTTAGTATTGTTTGTTCATTATATTTGATATGTTCAATTACAAAGTGTAAATTTTCTTAGAAGATGTTTATTTAATATGTCAATCAGATTTATTAATTAGTTTTCCTTTAACGGCTAAACAATGACTGATCCAAGGTTTTTAGTGAGTGGGGGCAAACATAAACATGTTAGAAAAAATAAAAATAATATAAATTTCTTCCAATAAACTAAATCAATTATATATATTATTATATATATTCAACTTAAAATTTTAATTACATATAAACTCTTTCAAAATAAAGTCATTTACATGTATACTCAAACTAAAAATATTAATTACATATTTTCCTTCATCGAACATATAATTACATATGTACCTATTTGAATATATTAATGTTTACTTCTTTATATTATGTTTAACTTTCAAAATATGTAATTTTAAAAATATTATTAATGTTTACTTTCATTAAAAATATTACTAATGTTTACTTTCTTTAAAAATATTATTAATGTTTTTTACTTTCTTTATACTACGTTTACCTTTCGAAAAGTAACCATTCCTCGGTCCGCCTACAAGAAACTTTTAATTTCGTCATGCAACACCATCCGAATACCTATTTTTTATTGTTTTTGTGTTACGAGTAATTCTCCGGCTCAAATCCTGTTTTTGCGCCCCGATTAATTCAAAAACCGATAGGCCCGAACCTTCTTGCGAATCTATTCATGTAGCTTTAAACTATTAGAAACTAATTCGGAACAGACAAAGACTAATTATATTAAAATTGACTCATCACCATCCACCATCCTTATCACATGCGCTGTACACTTGTAGCCGAAAAAAGTAGTTGGCCGAAAATTACGATTTAGGTAAATTTTCAACATGGAACTTTGAAAATTATATTTGAAGGCAGATATATGTTAGAAGAGATGATTTTCGATGTTGCAAGATAAAATCAAGCCGGATCTGGCTCTTCCAACCAATTATGTTTTTTTTCGCCATCTAGCGACGACTGCTTGTGAGGGTGGTGGACATTGATAAGACGATTTCAACGCAATTACTTAAAGTTCGTTTCGAGTTTGTTTCAAGCTATCAAACAGATTCAAGAGAAGATTCGGATTTGATATTTTTTTTGAATGAAACATGTGCAAAAGCGGAATTTTAGATAGGAGAATTATTCGCAAAGCAAAAATGAGTTAAATTATGTTTTTGAATCGTGTTGCGAACTAGAAAACTTTAGTATTGAAAGGTTAAATATGTAAAAAAAACCGTAAAAAACGTTATCATGGAAACAATAACAAATAATCGAAACGTGTAAGATAGTAAAAAGAAAAGAAAAATGTAATTTTATAGTTTAATAAAATAAAAATAAAAGACTAATTATATGAGTTATTTTTAATTAATTAAATAATTATATAGGTAAATATATAATATTTATGTTTATAAAAAGGACATATTTAATTAAACTTTTAATTTGAGTGTATATGCAACTGACTAAGTTTTAGAATGAAAAATATATGATTAAAATTTTAAATTGGATATATATTAATTACGTCTGTAAGAGGAAATATGTAATTCTTTCTAGTAATATATACTTTAGCAAGTCACCAATCGAATGCAACTAGTGGCTTAGTGAATTGGTGATTCCCGTTAAAATTATGTGATTTTAAACCTTTATAAGTGCAAAGTTCGTTATGTGATATTTAAGAACAAAAAAATGTTTTAAAAAATAAATACAAAGTTCGGAACATACATGTGAAACGTAGCATAACTAATATTGAGACAATTGACCAGACCAGTGTCATAAAACTTGAAACAGTCATTATGGTTGCTTGAAATAGTTGTTAAACTTAATAATTTCAAAAGAATTTACTATTTGATTCAAAATCATAGCATTCTAAGGCTACAAGTTCACCATTCTTCTTATAAATTTAAACAAAAATTTGCCTAATTACATTTTTATACAATGTCTTTCTTAATATATTTTACAAATAGTATAACCATTTGAATCATTCATAAAGTGAAAGAAAGATCTCATATGAGAATAAAATTACACTATTAAGAATACTACTTGCTCATTTAAAATTCCTAACTCAAATACTAAACAACACTAGATTAGTTGGTAAACTTTTCTATTACAATACTTGACCGACTCTATAGAAAAACTGAGAGGCTAATAATATCTCTTTATTTTTTTAATTATTTGTGATTTTATTCTCATCCCACATCAAAGATTTCCAACCTTCACCCTGATGTCATCCACGCATAAGCTTCCATTCCACATCATCCATTGAAGGATATCGTCCATGACATATAAGAGATAAATATTTAACTATGCTTGGGTGTGTAACTCCTTATATATATATATAATAATAACAATCTATCTATTATAATAAAATAAGATTTTAAGATAATACTTGGTACAATTCTAGACCATTTATTTTTTAATTTTTTGATTCTCTCTCCTATTTAATAACTACATTAAATACTAATAATATTATTTAATTCTTTTTAAGATTAATAATTATTTTAAATAATTTGAGAAAGAGATGCTTTTATAAATGTAACTTCTAAATAAATAAAATTTTAAAAATAAGAAAATTTTTAAAGCAGCAAACATTTTTTTAATATGAAATATTTTAAAATGGTTTTTTTAAAAAAAATTTATAAAACAAAATAACTAAAATTAGGAGTTATAATAAAGAATTTTTTTTAATATTGATATTTTTTAAAATGGTTTGTTTGGAACAAAATATTTATTTTAAAGAAAAGCAATAAGGGTTTAAAAATATAAGTTTAAAAAAATGATATTATTTTTTTATTACTTATATTTTTTACTTATATGCAATCATATCGTTTTATAATTAATAAATTTCATTACTAATTATTTAATAATTTATTTATTCAACGTAATATATGAAATACTAACCTAGTTTTATTATAGTAATTTAAATTCTTATATAAACTATATCCCTCTACCTTGAACGGAAAAAAAGAGTCTTTATCTAGTTTGACACTTTCATTCCTCAAAATATGGATGAAATTTAGGCTCTCATTTTCATTCTTTATAGTTAGAGGCTCGCTATTTATATCTCGTCTATTTTTAACCTTACTAGTCATTTTAGCAGCCACGCGTTTGGTGGCGACATACGTAACGAGATAAAATATATACTATAATTAACGCAACTTATTTTCAAACTAAATTTATATCAACACCTATAATAATTAGAACTTATACAGACGATCAATAAAGTAATATAAATATCACATGACTACAAAGAGAATTTACGTTAAAACGTATACAAAATTAAAACGTACATAAAAATAATCATGTGTTGTGTGTCATATGTAATAAGTATCCTGATAAAGTATAGAATACAATTGCTCTGACTTATTTTGAAACTAATATTTACTTCAAGTGGTTAAAGAAACCTTTTTATTAAACCCAACATCAAAAGGGGTCAAAAACTAAAAAACACTCTTGTGTCCAATTTTAAAAACCCTAAAATCTACTATTCATTTAGTTTAAATTTAATATATCTTACTACTCTAATAAAATAGTATTTTGGATGACACGTGTCAACGTCACAATCATCCTCACCAAAATTTTCCCGTCCCTCTCTTCTATTAAATAATAAACTTAATTTCTAATAATATTATTTAACACTTTTTTAGATTTAATAAATTAATAAAGATATCTATTTATTAATGTTATTTCTAAAAATATAAACTTTTATACAATAATAATTTTTTCTAAAGCATAAAACTTTTTTAAAAATACGAAATATTTTAAAATTTGTATTTTTAAAAAGTCAATTTTATAAAACAAAAAAATAATTAAATGTTTATTTTGTTCTAAAACAAACCGTATAAAAATGGAAATTTTATACGGTTTGTTTTAGAACAAAATGTTTATTTTTTAAAACAAAAAATAATTTTATTCTAAAAAAATCGTATAAAAATGAAAATTTTTATACGGTTTGTTTTAGTACAAAATATTTATTTATTTTCTTTTCGGAAAAAAATTAAAACAAAAATTTTTAAAAAGTTGATATAACTATTTTGTTACTTGTAATAATTTCTCATACGTAATTTAGGTCATATCATATATTAAAACATCATTTTATAATTCATAAACTTTATTATATTAATATTTTATTTTATTCAACCCGTGTAACACACGGGTTTACTAAAGCTAGTATATATATAATTAAACACGTAAAGAAAAAATTAGAGTTAAGATCACCTTTGCTCAAAAAGATCCTACCGTTGCAGATCTAATGTCTAGCGAAAACTCCTGTTCTATACCCTAAAACCCAATCCGAAACCATAAGATGGCCGTCTCCTGCCGCCCATAGTTTCCGGACACTCTACGATCACTTTCTTTGATGGCGGTGTAACCGTCGCAAAAGACTCAGCTAGTGGCACCGATGAATGCTCAAGGCAGAAGCGTCATGCGAGTTTCCTTACCTGCGTCACCTTCTTCTTTGGCCATGGTGTGCTTGAACCAAATGGAGAAAAAAGACCGTGGTATCATACTTATTCTGCGGAAACGTATGCTACATGTGTAAGCAAATGCTGCCCAAAGGTGTAAATCAATAGTAACCCTTAGATAAAAAAATCAATTGTCCATATTTCTAAAATTACTATTCATTCACCTTGTCTTTTAATTATATAAAAAATTAATTAAGATATAAAACGAATTGTAATTAAAACTAGTAATGAAACGTAGGATGCGTTAAAAATTAAATATAATGAGTTTTTAAACCCGCACGCTGCGGCTGAATTTTTCTCCCTAACTAATATTTGAAGCGAAATGCAAAAAACAAAACTTGTAAAGATAAAACAAAACCAACAAAGAAATAGTTTCTTACTACAAAATTGTGCTTAAACAACATCCTAAAGGATCTTTAGTTAACTATAGTATAGATGGTTTGAAACATTGGCTCAACATTAGTTTTTTCTTTCTTTTTTTTTTTGTTAACTTTATCTCCACTTTAAGTACACTCAATATTGGCTGTGCAAGAGAGTTTTTTTTTCTTTTTTTTTTAAGTACACTCAAAACTAATGTGGAGATAAAGAAAACAAAACTAATGTTGGCTGTGCAAGAGAGTTTCGCGCACATATACATATTGTTAAGCATACAATATTGAGCCAATGTTTCAAATAGTAGAAAACCATCAGGGTAAAGCATACAATTGTTAACATGTTCCGAAGAAAATATACATATTACGTAATAAAAGCGCAAAAAAGAAAAGAAAAGAAAAGATTTCAACCACTCAAACCTTGACATGTGGCTGTCAGTGGCGTACCCCCACCGACACCTACAAATGGGTATATAAAGAATTTATAAACATAGTTGAACTTTAGGTGGACTATATGAATGGAGATAGAGAACATAAAAGGTTATAAAGAACATTCTTTACTACGCATATGACATATTAATTATTAACATTTAAACAATTCTTAATGTAATCTACATGTCAACCCAATGTAAATCAGCAAAAACTGTTGCCTCCTATATGAGTTTCTTTCTATTAGTGATCGTTTTTTTACCTTTTGCTAGTGAGACAGATTTGAATTTGATTGGTTGGTTTCAAACAAATATGTGATTTATATATAGGTTTGATAAGTACTTTTATTAATATAATTAATATATTTTTTAAAACTATTATGTGTCCCCGGCCTATAATATAGAATGAAAAAATGATTGCTAGAGATTTTCTATTCAAATAGTCAGGAAGCTTTACTCCGAAATCCGAATGTTCAAAATCGACCCAATGTTTAAACTTTGGATACATGAAAATTAAGTTAATTATTCGGGCTTTGAAATATTGGGCCTAAAAGTTATGGACCCAATCCCACAAAAGTTAACAACTTGTGAGGTATAGTCTATTGGCGAGACGCCTCCACGCTATAGAGTTTAAAAGATATATTTTTTTTTCGCAAACGTAACTTTTTTTATTTCAAAAATATATATCGATCTAATTTATTTAGGAATATATATTTGTAATAAATTATAATAAGTAATATATAAAGTATGATAAAAATATCTATACTAATAAAGCAAAATAAAATTTTACCACATGTCATATTCTCATACTATTATTGTCATATGATATTTTCTCACACTCTCCATGACATATGTTACTAACATAACAAGATTATCATTTAATGATCATATTAAATGCTAAAAATATTATTTATATTTTTTTTCAAATTATAAAACATGTTTTTATTAAAAAATAATTTTAAAAAAATAAATATGACTTTTTAATATTGAGAAATTTTTTTAAATGACATTTAAAAAAATTATAAAAAATTGAAATGCTCAAAAATCATTTTTTTAAACCAAAGTTTTTTTGAAAACAAGAGTTTAAAAAATATTTTTCTTACATTATTACTTAAGGTAGTTGATCAACCGTAATTTGAATCATTATTACTTCCGATGGTTTAAAAGCTATTGTTATAATATAATTTCTAAATATTAATTATTAACTATTAATTTAATATTTAATTCAACACGTGTAAAACACGAAGTTTTAAACCAATAAGAATATAAATTTGTTAACCAGTATTTCCCATCTAATGTTTACTTCTCTAAAATAAGTATAATTATAATGCACCCTTTTCATACAAATAAAATTGTCACTAAATGTTTTTTTTATCATATAATATAATATCTAGGCAAGAAATGTAATACATAACATGAGTTAAATAAAAAATCATTAAACATATGATAGCCATAACCTTACTTATTACATTTCGTCTATGACAAACTTATGATAGGGTAAAAAAATATTAAATAATTAATAATAAAGTTTTAATAAATAAATAATTCTTCAGTCTCAAACAAAGTTAAGTTTTTAAGTTTTTAATCTACTCTTGTCACATGCATGTAAACGTGAAAAATAAATTTATAAAACGTATATAGAAATAAGAGAGAATACAAATAAAAAAAAGTTATTAAATTTGTAATAAAAATAAAAAATATTTAAAATATTAAAATAAGAAAATAACAATTTTTGCTTTTTATTTATTAGGCACAGATGGGGAAAAATAGAATTAAACCAATTCTTGGTTAATATCTCCTGAGAAAATGCACCATAGTCCTTCTGCACACTTTCTCCAAACCCTTAAAAATCCCTAATTCTGATTTCAAACCCTAATTTTAAACTTCTGAATTCTATCGATTTCGTGATCACTTCACGGAAAGATTTGTTCTTGAAAGTCTTCATCATGGACATCGAGCAAAAGCAAGTAGAAATCATCCAACACTTTGTGAATCAAGCATCCAATTTCAAGGGTTCATCACTGGCAAGCGTCATCGCTGAAGCCACTTCGCATCCTTCACTCTTCGCCTTCTCCGAGATTCTTTCCGTACCTAACGTTATTGAGGTCCGATTAATCGCTTCTTATTTAAAATATTATGACTTGATTTAAAGTTAACTTTTTTGCTTGATTGATCCTGTTTTAGTTTGCATAAATATATAGAACTTGCATGAATGTGATTTGATTTAGGGATATGGAATAGTAATTTCGTAGATGCTTATGTTTTGTTAGCTATTACTACATACCGTCGAATTGTTAACTGACTGTAGATCAATGATCACATTTAATAGAATCGAACATAAGTTGTGTTTGAAGAAGCAAATAGAGGGAGTAGACAACAGAGTATAAAGATGATTTGGGAATTCTTTAATTGATGATATTTAATGCTGTGAAGATAGACTATGTTGTAGGTGGTTTTGGAGCTGGGGACTTCTTATCTTTCTGTTTGTGTCTTTGACTATCATTTCCAATACGAAAACTAGATTTCTATTGCTGACTCTGGATTTAAGTTTCAAGTTGACCTGATTGTTCATTTGACCCTGAACCTATGTCGCGTTAAAAGTATGTTTTGTGATAATCTTTTCATATCTAATGCTTAACAAATAGAGAATGTCGTGTTTAATTAATTTCTTAAAATATTTTAAATATTAATACTAAGTGCCTCGCACAGTCGCACCTCGTCTTTTGCCTTTCGGGACCTAAATGCGTCAGAGCGCCTCGCTTTTTCTAAGACCAAGCCTGTGACATCATGGATCAGATCACTCCATGTAGGGCATACTAATGTAATAATATGCATCTTTGTTATATAATATGATTTTATTGCGTTACTGCACAATTCCTTTTTCTGGAATCGTGATTAGGTTGTTTCTCTCTTATATTGTAGTTTGATTATAGGTATCAGGTTACCTTAACATGTTACTTCGTTTACCTTTCTGAAATTTACTGATTATAGTGTATCTTTCTATCACCATTGGTGCAAGTATCTTGACATTCTTTTACTTCTCATGTCTGATTTTATACAGCTTCAAGACACAGAAAATTCTATTTATCTTGATATGCTTCGAATGTTTGCTCATGGAACATGGAGTGATTATAAGAGTAGGTTACTTCGCTCTAATTCACTTCTGCTCTTTGTAATTTTTCTGATCAATCATTTAGCATGCATGCTATATATATTACAGCATTGCATCCGCTTACATATGGATATAGGGGTGATCTTCTTTGTATCTCTTGTAAACACGCTTTCTTGGTATTGTTATAAATTTTTCTTTCTTGAGTAGCCATGTGGTAATAAGAAACCTCAAGTATCTGAACATGTCACATGCAAAACAGGATGCTTTAAATTTAGTCTGCATTGTTAGACAATCATGGCTCTATTGATGCTCTAAGCCTTTAAATGTTTGTTTATGAATAATATCCAACAGATTCACTCATTATGAGGCATTATGTTGATGGGATAAAGTTCTTTTATGTTTATGATATTTTAGGAAATGCTAGTGATCTTCCACCATTGACGCCTGATCAGATTCTCAAGTTAAAGCAACTCACTGTGCTCACACTAGCTGAGGCAAACAAGGTAAAGCATTCCTTTTTTGTAATCAATCTTCTATAGATAGCAGTAGTGAGTGCACAAGTATGTAACAATGTAATCAGTTTAATACATTGAACATGATGGTTAAGGCATGTATCTCTACGCAATCACCGCTTAGTTTGCGTTTCCCAAGGTTATTACTAAGAGTATTCAGTTGTCTATCAAAGTGTATTTTTACATTTTGCTCTACAAGTCAGAGATCGAAACCAAAAGTGAATGGTAAATAGTAGACTTCTTATTGAGTAGTGACGGGTAACCTTGAAAAACTATTTATTTGATGATTGATTCATTGAATTTACATGAAACAACAAGTGTGCATTTGATCATTTTTACTTATGATGTTGGGTCCATCTACATTAACCTCTTCTCATTGTTGGTGAGCACTTACTGTTAATAAATTAGTTGAATACTTGAATCCAAGTTTAGTTAGACGGACAGTTTTGTGTTAATATGTTGAATGCTTATGAATGAAAAATCTATTAGTGACACAAGCACCAGTAGGGGAGCTGAATTGAATGCAAACAGAGAACAGGGGAAAAACTGAACCATAACAATGCAATGGATCACCAAAAAAACTATGGCTTTTACTGAATCTAAAAAATAAAAGAACTAATAATTTCCATTGTTGATTTGATCTAGTAAGTTGTTCAATGGAAGACAATGTTGGAGAATTTTTTACTGTTTTGATGACACTAATGTAACTTATGATTGAAATACATGAATGGTATTTGTCTCTTTGTAGATGTTAGCATCTTAGTTTTTCAGTTTGACAGCTAGGACCCATAAATGCGAGGTTGATTATGTGTGCCTTTGGTTTTGACTTGCTAGCTTATGGGTCCTTTCAGGTACTCCCATATGATGTATTGATGCAAGAATTGGATGTTATGAACGTCCGTGAGCTTGAAGATTTCTTGATCAATGAATGCATGTATGTGGTAGGTACTTCTCAACCCATGATTATAATCACGTCTCCCTTTGAGTATTCCTACTTGAGTGAATAACTTGTGAGCGATTATTAAGCTTGTGATACCTTTGAAGATTTATCTTGCTAACATTGTAGTTTACGTTTCTTTTCGTCTTGATAGGGTATCGTTAGGGGCAAATTGGATCAGTTGCAAAGATGTTTTCAGGTGTGAAATTTAATTTATTCTGAGTAGTTCATTGTTGGTTATTCCTCTGCAAGTCTATGCGTACTTAATTGTTTCATGAATCTCTTTTATTGTGTGCTATCATCATAGGTGCAATTTGCAGCTGGGAGGGATCTAAGGCCTGGACAACTGGGGAGTATGATACATACATTATCAAACTGGTAACCCTCGACATCTTTTCTGAATGCTATTTGTGCATTTGGTACTCACTTTTAATAATAATACTGCATTATTTTGACATGTTTTGTGCATTTCATAGGTTAAGTACATCAGATAGTTTACTTATCACAATTCAAGATAAGATCAAATGGGCTGACACAATGAGTGAGCTGGACAAGAAGCATAAAAAAGAAACCGAAGAGAAGATGGAAGAAGTGAAAAAGACACTCTCCCTCAAGGTCCGCTGTATTTATTTTTTACATTACCCTGCGTTCTCTCTCACATAAAACAGAACAGTTTGACCATAGTCACATGGATCGCGGTACGTTCCGGTACGCGGTACGGAAACGGGTACGCGGTTCGTCAATGTATAAAATTCGGTACGCGGTGGGGTAGGTTCATTCGGAACGCCAATTCGGTACGCGGTACGGTGTACCATATAGTGCGGTACACCGTATCCTATAAAAACAATCTATATTATATTTTTTAAAGATAGTGAGTGAATTACATATTAAAATAACACATTTTATAAGCATATTAAAAAACTTCCATAACCAAACGATTCAAAACTTCAAAACAGAGTTCATATTTCATAACTTCATATAAATAACCAAAAAACATTTCATAATCATAATTCATAACAATAAATTCATAAAACTAGTCCAGCCTCTTTCTTTGAATTCTAAGTGCTCTGTGAAGATATTGAAGATTTCTGTGAATTCTAAATGGAATATTAGATGCCAATTTATAATAAAAGCAATGATATTGGTGCCAAAATTATCAACCAATAGTCAGCAATCAATTGAATCTACCATTAATTAATAAAATGGAAGGTCTAAAGTCTAAACATTGCCTTTTCGATTCCCAATCGCGTATGTAATTGATTGAATTCACGAATTTTTGTGATCTGGTTCACCGAATCGCTGCGATCCGGTTCGCGAATCGGATTAGAGTGGTTCGATTTCCATTGGAAATGTAATTCGCCTATTTCAGCGAACTGGATCGCGAATCGGGGAGCGACTGGTACGCGAATGAACCCGAATCTGGTACGGGCGATCCGGTTCGCGATTCGTGGGGTGGGGGAGCGAATC
>BJCO01807673.1:0-15867 GCA_018326465.1 Flaveria floridana
AAAAAATATTATTTATAAAAATTTGTTTATTTAGAAATAACATTAATAAAAAAATATTTTTCTTAATTTATAAAAAAATATTTTAATCTAAAAAAATATTAAATAATATTATTAGTAATTAAGGTAATTATTTAATATGAGAGAGAGGCGGGAAAATTTTGATGAGGAGAATTGTGATGCTGACACATGTCATACAAAGTTACTTTTTTATTATAATAGGTAGATGTGAAGTTAATTTCAAATCTTAGATTGCGGAGAAGTTTGAAATGAGTTCTTTAGAATTGTAGTTTATTATCTTGGGATAGAGGTCACTAACTAGGGGGTGGAATCTCAATCAAGCAAACTGATAATCTAAATAAGATTATAAGTTTATGACATCTACAACAGCAACAGCATTGTGGTTACAAAGACTACACATGAAAAAACAAGATGAACGTAAGAAAATATAACATTATATGTTGATAATATATCAGCTATTGCATTGATGAAGAATTCTGTGTTTCATGGAAGAAACAAACACACTGATATATGTTAACATTTTATATGAGAATGTGTTAAAAGAAGCAGATCAGTATTGAACATATAATTGAATCAATTAGAAGAACAATATGAACAATCGATTGTGTGAAAACCAAAGAAGAAAAGAAATTCAATTCATTATTTCATCCGTCGATTACAAGCCCTAATCATCTCTCCCAAAACCTCTAACAAACTTTTAACAAGCATATTACACAAGACTCCCTTGAACTAATAGAAAACTACACAATCTACCCTGTATCATAAGAAATGAAGACTTTAACAAAACTAGAAAGATTTTGACTTTAAATATCATCAATCTCCACCTTTAAAGTCAATAAATCACTAACCCATTCCCAAATTCAAAATACAATAGAAAAACTTTGCACCTGGTAAGCTCTTTGTTAACATATCAGCCAAATTCTGATTGGTACTCACTTGCTGCACAATCAACTGCCCAGAACTAATGACATCATTAACAAAATGCAATCTCACATTGATGTGTTTTGTTCGTTCATGAAAAACACTATTCTTAGAAAGCTGGACTGCCTCCTGATTATCACAGTGAACAACACATTGTGACAGAGATAATCCCAACTCCATTACTATCCCTTTAAGCCACAAAGCCTCTTTCACAGCCTCAGTAAGAGCCATGTATTCTGCCTCGATTAAAGAAAGAGCAACCACATGTTATCATTAAGATTTCCAACTTAAAACATTCCCAAACACCTTAAACACATAACCGGTTGTAGACCTTGATTTATCAAGGTCCTTTGCATAATCAGCATCTACAAAACCTTCAACCTCACACATCAAACCAGAGTTACTTGCACTAAAAATTAATCCCCAATCTTTAGTGCCTTGCAAATATCTCAATACCTATTTAGCAGCAGACCAGTGTGACTTTCCAGGACCCAACACAAACCTACTGATTACACTCACAGCATAAGCCAAATCAGGCCTAGTACCTACCATAAGGTACATTAAACTCCCAATAATATTAGCATATGGGACAGAATCCATGTACCTCACCTCATCTTCATCCTTTGGACCATCTTTAGTAGACAACTTAAAATGAGCTACCAAAGGAGATTTCACTGGTTTGCACTCATTCATATTAAAGTTCCTCAACACTTTAGCAGCAAATGAAGCCTGATGCAACCTTAGTTTCCTCATGGATCTGTCTCTTTCAATATGCATACCCAACATCTTCTTAGCCTCCCCCAATTCCTTCATTTCAAACTCATGTTTTAACATTTCTTTGGTAGCTTCCATGTCTGTTTTATCTCTACATGCAACCAACATGTCATCAACATATAATAACAAGTAAATGAAATTTTCTATCCCTAACTGCTTATAATACACATAACTATCATATTGACTCCTTGAGAAATTATTCTTTAGCATACATTCATCAAATCTTTTATACCATTGCCGAGGGGATTGCTTAAGGCCATACAATGACCTTTTAAGCAAACACACCTTGTGCTTATCACCTTCTTTGATATATCCAGGAGGCTGTTGCATATAGATATTCTTATCTAAGAAGCCATGTAAGAAAGCAGTTGTAACATCAAGCTGTTCAAGTTCCAAATCTTTTGAAGCTACAATAGACAAAAGTATTCAGATAGAGGTGTGCTTGACAACTGGTGAAAATATCTCAGTATAATCTACACCTGCCTTCTGAGTGAAGCCCTTTGCTACCAACCTTGCCTTAAATCTAGGCCCATCTTCACTCCTCATTCCCTCTTTAACTTTAAACAACCACTTGCATGCAACTGGTTTTAAATCTGTAGGTCTATCCACTAAGACCCAAGTATCATTCTTTAAGAGGGAATCCATCTCACTATTCATTGTAGCAAGCCATTTATCCTTCTTGTCTGACCTCAACACCTTTTCATAGGATAGAGGCTCATAAATTGCCTCATGCTCAGCTGCAACAAATGCAACAACAGTTATATTAGGCACATCTCTATACCTCATTGGTGAAATTATGTTTCTTCTAGATCTATCCTTTGCTATACTATGCCCAGTCTGATCATTATCTTGAGAGTCTTCATCTTCTTCTCCAGTTTGTGACTCATCAGTGTCTTCCACTCCACAAATTTCCGAAACACTTCACTTTTACTCTTGAGTACATACACCCATACTTGTCTAGAGTAATCATCTATGATGGAGAGGAAATACCGAGCTCCACTTAAAGAGTTCACCCTAGCTGGTCCCCACAGATCAGAGTGCACATAGTCTAGAATTCCCTTAGTTAAATGTTTTCCTTTGGTAAACTTGACCCTTTTCTTTTTACCAAATACACATGTCTCACAAAATTTCAGATCATTCACTTTAACAGTATCAATGATCTTTTGTTTTGAGAGTTCCACTAGTCTTTGTTCACTCAAATGCCTAAGTCTCTTATGCCACAAGAGAACTTTATCATTGTTAGAACTTGCTACTGAAACTCTTCCAGTGACTACATCACCATCTAACAAGTAGGTGTTGTTTTCTCTTCTTGTGCCAGTCAACAACACCAAAGACCCTCTTATGATCTTGGTCCTTCCATCCTTCAGGCTAACTACATAGCCTTCCTTCTTAAAGGTTCCTAGAGATATTAAACTCCTAGAAAGACTGGGAATGTACCTTACATTTGGGACATCAACTTCTGTACCATTCTTCAACTTGAAGGTCACAATCCCAATTCCAAGTACCTTACACGGACGATCATCTCCCAACTTAACCTCACCGAGGTCTTGCAGTTTGAGATCCTTTAGATATTCTTTAACTGGGGTCATATAAAATGAACAACAGAGTCAAGAATCCATCCATCTTGTATTTTAATATCAGTGACACTTAGCACATCCGAGCTTTCATATCCTTCCGAAGAGCACTCAGAGAAATGGCTATTAAACCCTTTGGACATGGAATTCTCTGAGTCTTTCTTCCTTTCTAGACAGTCTTTCTTTAAATGTCGTTCAGACCCACATACATAACATCTCCTTTTCGGCCTAGACTTTGATCTTGAGTTCACCTTGGACTTCAAATTTCTGTAATCAGTTCTACCTTGAACATCTCAAACATGTAGACTATCACTTGTCTCCTTTTGTACATCTGTCCACTTCTTCAACTCCTTTGAGTTCATAGCAGCGAGAACTTCATCCATGGACAGTGACTCTCTTCCATACATCAACGTATCCACGAAGTGTTCGTATGTTTAAGGCAGAGAGGTCAAGAAAATTATAGCTTGATCTTCATCTTCAAGCTTAACCTCTATATTCTCCAAATCCAAGATGAGTTTGTTAAATTCATCTGTGTGATCTTCAAGAGATGTTCCGGTACTCATATGAAACGTGTACAGTCGTTTTTTCAGGTATAGTCGATTAGCAAGAGATTTCGTCATATACAGGCTCTCAAGCTTTGACCATACTCCAGATGCCGATTCCTCCTTTGAAACTTCCCTTAAGACTCGATCCCTAAGGCTGAGAATGATCGCGCTATGTGCCTTTTCAAGAATATCCTTCTTCTCCTTTGCCGTGAGAGTCACAGGAAGGTTGTTCTCCCCCTTCAATGCATCCACCACACCCTGATGCACCAACAATTCTCTCATTTTCACCCTCCATAATCCGAAATCATTCTTTCCATTAAACTTTTCAATTTCGAATTTGGTGGACACCATTCTTCCAATCTAAGTTCTTCGATTGATCACACCAGATCACCTTCTTCGAATCTATCTTGAGCCTCGCTCTGATACCAATTGTTGTAAAACAAATACTTCAAAGAACAATTGAATCAATTAGAAGAACAATATGAACAATCGATTGTGTGAAAACCAAAGAAGAAAAGAAATTCAATTCATTATTTCATCCGTCGATTACAAGCCCTAATCATCTCTCCCAAAACCTCTAACAAACTTTTAACAAACATATTACACAAGACTCCCTTGAACTAATAGAAAACTACACAATCTACCCTGTACTTCATAAGAAATGAAGACTTTAACAAAACTAGAAAGATTTTGACTTTAACTATCATCATTACAAAAGATAGATATTCTGACAAAAGCATTACCAAAAACCAAGTTCATCATAATGAGAGAAATACTTGACGTTTAAAATCTACATGAGCAATAGCAACCATAACATGATCATGATTAAGAGGGTGAATGTGGCGTTAATTAATCCTAGTATAAAGCTTATGGGTTAAATTTGTCCTTATTTAAAGTGCATGTTAGAGTCCTTAATGTAACTTTAGATTAATTAGTAGAATGATCAAGGGTGGTTAAGATACTAATTTACGGTGTCTAATGGTGGGTTCGATTCACAAGAAGGCACGTTTCATCATTATCAAACATGTATATATGTATGTATTAATGAACAAACCAATGGTTAATAAATCCTAGCAATACCTAATCAAATTCTACTAAATTGTACGGTACAGTCTATACTTCGGCAGGTTGGGAAAAGAGTGGAAAACAGCTGTTACACTCCTGCCAAATTTTCTAATTCTCCATTGAAGTTCTCTCCTGTACAAGGTTGAAACATTTTGCATATTTAGTATATGGTCAGCTTGTACTTTTGTTGCTATGTTTATGAGTATGCCTACGTTTATCTGATGTATGTTATGCTTATGAATATACTTAATAATAAATTGTCTATGCTTATTCTAAATCTTTATGTGATATATAACTATGTGTTGTATGCTATATAATATGCTTGCTATTGTTCTCGAGTCGGGGGTCTCTTTGGAAGCGGTCTCTCTATCTCTCTAGATAGAGGAAAGACTCGCCACCACTTACCCCTCCTTGACCTTGCTCTTGAGTGGGATATACTGGGTATGTTTGTTTGGTTGTTTGTTTACTAAATTGTACGGTAGCATCAATGTGTAGAAGGTACAGGCGTATTAAGTTATTTCAATTGATTGCTTAAGCTTCTTGGCTAATATACTATTAGACGACCAAAACTAAATTGTTATTATTTAATTTCTATATCGTTTTAACCCAAAAGGTTTATATATAATCCATGTAAATGAGTTGTCTTTATAGCTTATGTGTATGTGTTAAATGTGTCAAATATGTTAAACTTCTTGGATCAAGGGAAGCACTTGATATATAGAAGATTGAACATTGTCGCGCTAGATGCATGCTAAGAGTTTGCACTACATTAAAGATCTGTTTACATTATGAAATCTCTAGCAAATCGTGTGTGTCTAAATAAGAGATTATACACATTTAATATGGTCGTGATATTCTTGAAGAACACAATGATGACTTTAACAACTTGGCATTAGCTCTTGAAAACATAAGGTCGTATTAGATGAAGATGGTAGAGCCATTATCCTCTTGACCTCTTAGCCTAACTATATGAACCGTTGGATCTTGTATTGGTTGTTTTTAGAGCATTCCTACTTAATTCATAATTCGTTCCATCTGCTTTTATGCTACATGATCCTTTCGATATGATTTAATCATTTTTACTAAGAAAATATAGTTTGATATTTCAAAGATTTCAACTCTGTTCTATCCATTACTCAATATATTTTTTAGATATTGTTATGCACTACAGTAACAAGTGATATATCAATAATACTAAAACTTGATAAATAAAAAAAGTTTACATGCTTTTCCCCCAAAAAGGAAGTAAATAAAAGTAAGGTCGTGAAGACTCACCTTAAAATGTGTAGGAAAACGTGAAGTGTAAAAGCTGGAAGCTAATCAGTACCTAACAAATGTAGGTCCATGAGTGTGTGTACATAATGGTCAAATGAACCCCGTTGTATCCAAACAACGGAACTGGTAGCATGTTCGAGAAATGTTTAACAAGTTTAACTTTTTGACCAAAGTTGTCTTTGGTTGACCAAAGTTGACCGGATTGAACCGAAGACACGTTGATGACTAAAATAAGTAAAAATATGTTTAGTCATGCTCAAATAGCTCAAATAACGATTCACATAAAGTTTCATATCGAAAATCTATTTTTGGAAAATTTCTAATGTTGGAAAGTATAACACCGTTACACATGTGCGATCTATTTCAAGATTATGAATCATAACACAACAAACATTCAGTTATACTTGTAACACATCCAACAATCATCCTTAACATGTTAATATAACCAAGAAACTTTATCATACCCAAAGTTTGCTAATTTAAAACGTAAGATCACAAGTTGCACAGATTCCATCCAAACCACCTAATATGTTCCTATGATCATTTCAACATCATTCACATTATAATAGCATGTTCTACATGTATCAATGCTCATCACACACACATCATGTCACAAAGGCTTTCATAAATAGCAAGCAAGTTCATATGAAGCGTTTTTCATAACTTAATTATTCCCAAGCCATTCTTATGTTTTAAACATCATATAAAAATGATCATCTCTCATCAAACATGTATAAATGATCATCTATAAACCAACTTGCACAAAAAGTTTTCTTTAATGGAAGGTTCTAGAAAACCGAGAAAATGTCAAAAGTTCGCAACGTGAATTTCCATCCACTAGCATCAACTAACATCCTAAAACCATCAATTTAATCCAATTTCATCAAAATCATAAAATTTCTACAAAAGCCCTAAATTAAAGTTTCTATAAGTAAGTCTTGATTTTTTATTAAAACGACACAATTTTACAAAATCAATTCGTAGAAGCCTTATTATATTGCATCCAAACACATAATCAATCATCAATGTCATTTAATTTTAAGTTTTGATTTGTTTTTGGATAGATAGTGTTCATGTTCATCATGATAATCATAGAATATAAAAATCAAACGTAAAACTTACTTGTAATGATACATAGATGCTAGAGAACACGTTTTTATTTAAGAAAAATCCAAAATCACAATCAATTGCAAGAAAGAATCAAAGAGTGTGTGTTCATGTGAGTGTGTTGCGAAAATGATGAAGGAGACAGGGGGAGGGGCGACCGAAATGGGGGAATAGGGTTAGGCTGTGAATACACACACACACAAGTAGAAATGCTCGCGCGTTACGGGTGTACGACTGTTGCGTGCTTTTTTGGGGAATTCGATTTTAGTCATTATTGGCTCGGTGCGTTATGACGTAAATTAAAAAATCAAATATAATTATTGAAAAATTTAAGTGAAAGAAAACAATTACGTATATTACAAAAGTTTTTAAGACAACTATATTATCCCAACAAGATTAGTAAAAACATGAGTAGTATTTGAGAAAGAGCAAACATTTTTGTTTTTAACATATTAGTATTAGAGACAATGCTTTGTGCTAGCTACCTAACATCGTTTTTGTGATTAATTGAAGTTAAAGGGACGCTTGGTACATATGCATAACATGTACATTCTATTTTAAATATAATATAAGCAAGGGTCGTTAAAGAAACTAAAATGACTTGAGTTTGAAAGCTAAAAACATCTCACCTACATTTTAAATTCTTTTTCCGAAGAGATTTTTTTACTCTTTAAGAACTGATCATTTTATTAAAATAAAATTATGTCATTTCCTACCCTATATTTCCTCATTGCATAATATGCTTAGGAATACCTTTCTTGTTTTTTCTTTTTGTACGTCATGTTATCAAAACTATTAGGGATGAGAAATAGAAGAGCGAACGCGAGTTGGAAAGACCTCTTTACAAATAAATGTAATGAAACTTATTCTCTGATTCATTCAATTTATGATAACAAATTAAGGCATTTATAGATACCATTTGATTTGACACGAACACACACACATACACATGTACACACGTACACACATACACACATACACACATACACATATACATACACACACGTACACACATACACAATAAATAAGTTGTATAGAAAGTAGTGTAACTTAACTAGGGATAAACTTCGATGATAGATCTTAAACCCAAAACCGAAGTTATTCTATAATCACTAAAGCCACCATCGAAGAAGAGCTTTGCCCAATCTTTCTCGCTTCTCTCTCTTCCAGTTATACAAGTCATCATAAGCATATCAAAGAAAAGTTGAGTCTCATATGACTCATTATCACCTTCGTCAGCCTTTAAAACAATGTCTATGATCACTAATTTTCCTCCCTTTTCCTTGCTTGGAATCGCCTCTTTGCACTTCTTCAATAGCCTTATGCACTCCTCATCATTCCAATCGTGTAAAGTCCACTACTTTCTCAAAATAAAAATATAAATCAATCAACACAAGTTATCAATCCAAATTATAATGTAAAATTCATATATATTTTACGAGTGACTTGTAAATCATAATGATGAAGAAATTCCATATAACTAGACTAAGACTCAATAATAACGTGTTGTGATATTAGATAATGTACGTATTGGTTGTAGTAGGATTCTTGGTTGTATTCGGATGGTGGCTGGTTGGATATCATAGGGTACCGAATGGGTTCATGTTGAGATGGTGGTTGTGACGATTGAGTTTTTTGACGAGTCTTTCCGAATTTATTTAATTTTTTGGCGGAGTAGGTGACTTTATAGTTTTTAGAGAGTAGAAGTAAAATGTAAAAAAGATTGGTTTGATTGGTATCTAAATACATAGTTTAGAAATAATAAATTATTTTTTTAAGCTTCTAATGGTCTAAAGACCATCCTCCAACGATCAATTTGAGGAGGTATATGGTGTTAAAAAAGTAGTTAAAACATGGGTTTTCAATATTTTTTAACACATAAGATTATGTGCTAGCACAAAATAAGAAGGTTACAAACATGGCTTTGTCTATAATGAAATTTGCTTTATTTGGAGCAGTAAGTGAAGTTTTGTTTCTCTCCTCCAGCTACTTGCCAAAATGCTTGTATTCAATGAAATAGGTGAGGTGTTAGAACAACATATTGAAATAAAATATTCAAAAGAAAAATAGCAATTCTAATATAGAAAAATGATGAATATTAAGAATACCTTGAGCAAAACTGCATTAGCATTGGGAAGGGTTTGAAACATGTCTCCACCAACATATGTCAAGTTCTTACTTCCAACCAAGCCATTAATCACACGAGGAAGATCAAAACTAATACAGTGAATAGTAGGAAAAGCTTTCGCTATAGCTTTAGCAACTGTTCCAGTACCACCCCCGACGTCGATAATGGAATCTAACCCTTGAAAAACATCTCCATGTTGTTCAAGAATCATACTTATAACAAGCTTTGCATCATTAGCCATTGCTTCATTGAATAACTGATTAAACTTCGGCTCTTGGCCTAGGAGATCCCAATAGCTCATCCCATGAGTTGTGTAAAAAGTGGTGACATCATTGTTTTTGAACCATTTGCTCATATCTTGCCATGGATCCATGATTATTGGATCCAACATGGCTAGCACAAGGGGTCTAAGGCTTAAAGGATCTTCCTTAAGAAGCAACCGCGAACCAGGAGCTAGCAAATAGCCTTCTTCTTGTTTTTCCTCCTCATTGTATCCTGTTATGGATACATTTTGTTTCACAAAGAAACCAGAGTAAACAAGGATGCGCATAAGGCGATAGACAAATTGAGTCTTATCCTGTTTTACGCCAAGCGCTTCCACTAACTCGGAAATCAATATCGGTGAACCATGCCGATCGATAATATCAGGTATTTGCAACTGAATTGCACATTTGAGTGACATGGACTTTATAAAGCTGAAAATGTGGTTCCATATATGAGCTTGAGAATGCAATAAGTTTTTAGATTTGTCAACATTTTGCAATGCCATCTATTTTTTCTAATAATCTAGTATGATGGACAATTTGACATGTTGAATCCCCACAATCTTGTCAATATATAGGAAAATGAGAAGATGTATGTCCACGGTGAACTTTATTAATAAGAATAAAAAATGATCTATTATTTTCACAATGATGTAAGTTCTCCATTCACAATAATTCACCATCTTTTAATTGTTTTATAAAGGGGACAATTGCTTTACATAATAGGATCTATCACACGTGACTTAATAATTAATAATTAATAATTATTAATTATATATAGATTTGTGTACCCTTCAAATAAATTTAGGATCTCATTATATCACATTTAACATGCAAATTTATATTCATTCATTTCTTTTAAAAAAATAAACACCCATAAGTTCTTTATATATCCTTCCCATTCAAAAAGTCATTCTTAGGTCTTGCTAGTAATTTCTGTTTATCATACATATGCTATGATGTTGATACAAGTTGTGATTGTACATTTATCGCGCTTTGATCGAACTGAAGCGTCTGATCGATAGAACTTTTAGTCATCGATGAAGCTTTGAGTATGTGAATTCTGTTTGGAATTTATGCTAGTGACATAGTGAATATTGGGGGCGGTTATCAAAACCATCTCAAAAGACAAAAGTTATAATAATATTAAATATAATTATTATACACATAACGTCCTCAAAAACTACATATAACCGCCCCAAAAAATCTATTATTAGAGCATTCATATCAGGTTTACTATCTATATCTTTATAATTACATGTAATATCAATACGTTTTCTCTTTATTTTTCAATTAAATATTTCTTTCTTATACCTATATTATTATATTTTTTCTCTCCACTAACGACTAAGTTAAAAAGATATTAAATAACTTTTAGGGGTTAAGCAATGATTCTCTAAATATATAGATAAACAGTAATATATTATGTATTATTCTCACAATCATTTACAACCATTTTTTAAAGTATAGAAAACACACTCATACAAGTATAATAAATCTAAATGTTTATTTTTATGTGAAATAACATGTTAGGATTCCTATAAAAAAACGGTAGTCGATTGGTGTGACAAGTCCCATGTTATCATCCGCCATCATCTAAATATGTTATCTAATGCTGAATGTAAATTACATAAATACTATGATATATCTATATATAATACTAAAAGAGTAACTTAAGGGGACATTTGGCATATTTCTAGCCCCCCTAATTTATTTTTCCCGCCTCTATCTACTCTTAAATAATAACCTAAATTAAAAAATTATTAAATAATCTAATTCTTTTATAGATTAAATTTTTTAATAAATTAAAAAAGATGTCTTTTTATTAATGTTATTTTAGAAAACAATTTTTTATACAATTAATTTTTTTTCTAAAACATCTAACTTTTTTTAAAATATAAAATATTTTAAAATTGGTATTTTTAAAAAGTAAAATTTTTTATAAACGAAAAATAATTAAAACTAGGAGTTATAATAAAAATTTTAAAAAATAACATTTTTAACACGGTTCGCTTTGAAAAAAAATATTTAACTTTTTTTGGAAAGAAAGTTATAGTTTTGAGAGTGACGCTAGGGGGCGAATTGGGGCAACATCCGGTTTAAAAACAAAAGTTTAAAAATTAATATCGTTATTTTATTAACTATAGTTATTACTCATATGTAATTTTAATAATATTTTATTTTAGATTATCATTTTATAGTTCATAAAATTTTATTATATTTAATATTTTATTTTTTTTAACCAGTATAATACACGGGTTTACTAAATTTTATATTAAATAATAACAACTAATAAGAGATATTATGAACATTTATAACCCGATCCAACCCGATTCAATACTATATCTCTATATTTAATTACAGGTTCAAAATAATTCAAAAATAATTTAATTATTGCACATAACTTTTCAGTGTATATTATTCAAATCTTAATTTCTTCACACTAATATCCTCACACCTATTTAATATCTAGCTCACGATTTGACCCGTCAAAAGTATTTCTTTTAAGTATAAAAGAAGACAGTTTTCTGTGACTGTATATTTCATTATGACAATAAACAAAAGTTAAGGTAAATCTCTGTCAAGTGTCGGCTTATACTTGAAAAATCCTATTTTTACGCATGATCAAATTTATAGCATCTTCTCAAAAGTTAAGAGTAAAGATGGATTGAAGCTTTAGCTTTAGACAATAAGTGTAAACTTACAAATGTTACTATAAATGTAGTTTACAAGGATGTTTTTACTCATTTGTGACCTTATAATCAAAAGTTGTTATGTCTTATTTGATATATAACACACTTGATTTTATTTTTATTTTTATATTATTTAATAATTAACTCTTCACAAATCCGTGTAATACACGGGTAACTAAAGCTAGTACTATATATATCACTAGGCTAATATCATATGTAATACACGATTTAAATTAATAAAATATTAAATAATTAGATTTAAAGCTAGTACTATATATATCACTAGGCTAATATCTTTGTCTTAATAAAAAGTTCACTGTAATAGAAAACATTAGTATTTCATAAATAAATGTTGTTAAAAGGTGTGTTTTTAATAAAAAGTATAGGTTTTTTAACTCTTTAACATTTTTTTTAATGATCAACGAATAATTTTTAAGCCGGGTAATCGGGGTAAATCCATTGGCGAAAGACCACCTATGCCCGCGAATACAGACAATGTTGGTGACCCGGCTCGCCCACCATTCCAAAGGAAACCCACCACCCAAAGATCCACTGTGGTAAAACCCTTGGTCCACTTAAAGAATATTACACCTAGTGAGACTTCAACCCATGACATCCACTTTAGAAAGTTATAGGGTGTTTCCTCCGAAATTATTTGATAGAAGAGATTAACGGAAAACTCAAAAAGAGAAGGATTACGACTATACCACGTCGCTTAGTAGTAATTTTCTATTATATATAGATTTGTGGATCCTCCAAATCAATTTAAGATCTAAGTTTTAATATATTTAACATGCAGATTTATATATAATATTCGTTTCTTTTATAAAGTAGAAGTCCATAAGTTCTTGTTTTATCCTTACTATTTCAAAAAGCACGAAATGACGATTGCGGGCGACCCACCAAATGAATATAAAATCGGACAATTAATTAGACCAACCTGGAAAAATATATAATAGGAATGATTTGATTGCAAACATACCTTAAACAAATATATAAAAAACAAATTTTAATAAACCATATATTACATGTATTAAATAAATAAATTAAAAATTTATTAACTATAGAATAATATTTTAAGATAAGATATGATTAAAATTACGTATATGTAACGACTATAAATAATAAAATTATAATATCAAGTTTTTAAATTCTTAGTTTTAATCTTTTTTTGTTATTTTAAAAAAATTTTAATCATTTTATTTTAAAACAAACCGTTATAATTCTCAATTTTAATTATTTTTTGTTTAAAAAGATTTTACTTTTTAAAAGCACCAATTTTAAATTATTTGTATTTTTTAAAAAGTTTAATGTTTTATAAAAGTTTCTTATTTTATAAAAAAATATTTCTCTACAAATAACATTAATAAAAAAATCTCTTTCTTAATTTGTTCAAAAACTATATTATTCTAAAATAATTTAAATAATATTTTTATTAGTTAATGTAATTAATTATTTAATAGGAGAGAATTGAAGAAATTTTTTGTGAGAAGAAATGTGATATTACCACGTGTCTTAGTAGTTAATATTTTATTAAAATATGAAGATATATAATAAAAATAATTTGTTTTATCCTTCCTATGTGTTGTATGCTTGCTCATTGTCTATATTTTTGGTACATGTTGTGCTTTTGATGATCTTACTATACGGTCGTTTGTGTTCTACTATATATTATTTATATTCTCTTTTAATTGTTTTAAATAGGTAGAAGCAATTTATATATTAATTATGATTGAAGTAAAATTGGTTTATATCTCACTCTCTTCAAACATTATTAGTATTTTTAGTATTGATGAGATTTGCTAGGTTTGATTACGATTATAGTATTCTTTTGGAAACCGAAAATATATAAAGTAACTAAAAGTAGTACCTGGATTGTGGTGTAATTAAGAGAGAAATAGGAGTTTTTAGATTTTTTAAAAAGAAATTAATGTTAATCTCCAAATTTAACCGTTAAATCTATATAATAAAACAAAATATGTAGAGGTCATATCATATTTTTTACACTGTCCATCTAGAATTTGGATATTTGTCATTATTAGAATGACAGTTAACCAACTAATGATGGTATTTATATACTTTCTAAATTTTAAAACTGATTTCTGTTTTTAATTAATTTTTTTAGAAACAAAATTTTATGAAATATGAAGTTTTTCTTATTACAAAGAACTTTAGAAAAAATATATTATTTAAAACAAGTTTTTTTTTTTAAATTTAGAGTGTTTTGAAAAACAATTTTTTTAAGCAAAAGTTTTTTAAAATAAAAGTTTGGAAAAAAGTTATTATTGTTTTATTATATAAAATAGATAATTATATCTAATTTCAATCCTATTTTATTTTAAAAATTATTTTATAATTTCTAGATATTAATGAATAACTATTAATTTAATGTTTTTATTCAATCCGTATAGTCACGAGTTTCTAAACTAATTGTAACTATTTGGTAAAAACTAAGCAAATATATTAAAATTTAACAAGACTATTATCACTAGACTATAAATATATACGGTCAAATAGAAGAAAATATATATATAAGGTTATCTAAACAGCTAAAACAATACTCTATCTTAAAAATACATAATTCGTTTCTAATCTATACTACTATATAATGTATTTGAGATGAACAAAATAACATTTCACTTAAATTAGAAAACCTAATAGGACATCTTTTTTGTTATTTAATGAATGACATATAAAATATTATATAACTATTATACAACTTATTAATTTGATTTAATTATATTAAAGCCTATTAACATGTGAAATGTATTGAAAACAATCACTAAACTAGCTTTTCAATGTCGAAGGTCCTAAAAATATCTCAGATGCAGGTACCTATGAACGTGTAATCTCAGTCGCGTGAGTTTCTAACTTTCTATGTTAAGGTCCTAAAAAGCAATTTGCCATCCACTCCGCTTCAACGACATGAGTTTTTCTATACAATATGTCGAGTATGGTTAATCTCAATCGCGTCAAAGTTTTGTCAAATACTCGACGGGTATGATGTATACCTGTAACTTGATTATAAAATATTTTGAATTTACAAATACAATTCCTCTTTACCATTTTATTTTCATATAATTTTATGGATATAACAACTATAACATTAAAATATGATAAATTTCATGAATGTCAACCTCACAATAAGATTTTTTTGACGTATTTAAAACATTAATTATAATATAAAGGCTAAAAGATAAGGTCAATTTTCATGTAATACAAATATAAATAATATCACCTAAACAAACAAACAAACAAACAAACAAACAAACATACACAGTATATCCCACTTAATAGCAGGGTCTGAAAATGGTAGATGGCGGTGAGTTTTTCCTCTATCTTGGAAGATAGAGAGACCATTTCCGAAGAGACCCCCGACTTGATAACAAAGACAATAACAATAACAATCATAAGATATAGCATACAACACATATGTATATATCACATAAAGATTTAGATAGTGCGTACATCAAATAAGCGGCATGTATCACCTATAAAGGGCAG
>BJCO01807674.1:0-14156 GCA_018326465.1 Flaveria floridana
TCGTACGAATGAGAGCTGTAACCTATAAATACCACTTAATTCGTGGAAAAACAGAACACTTCGAATATTTGCAACCCTAGTCGACCCAGAGCGCCCTGTTCATCTCTTCCAAGTTCACAAAACGTTTCAGATCATTCCTAGTTCGTTCTTAACGTTTTCTAATCGTTAGGTTTGATCTTGTTAACGTTTTCCCTGATTGGATCACCAATCAAATAGGATTCCGCACTATTTGATCTGGTATAATGAAGAATCAGTTAGTACTCCGTTCGTGCTCGGTCCTAACAATTGGGTGGTTTGGCATCGAGCATTGTTAGACTGGCGGTTGAAGGCAATAACTTTCTGATTCAACCACAAATGATTCGAATGATGCGAAACAATGTTCAATTCTATGGTTTGTCGGATGAAGACCCGAATGCTCATATAGCAATTGTTTTGGAAATTTATGATACGTTCAAGACAAACGGGTTGTCCGATGATGCAAGCAAGCTTAGTCTTTTCCCATTCTCCCTTGATCGAGCAAAGGCTTGGTTAAACTCACTTTCTACTGGTTCTATAACCACTTGGGAGGATCTTGCTCAAAAATTTTTATTTAGATATTTTCCACCATCTAAAACTGCAAGATTGAGAAATAATATAACTTCTTTTATGCAGGATAAAGGGGAACCACTTTATGAAGCGTGGGAACGATATAAGAAGATGATGAGGAAATGTCCACATCACAGGTTGGATGACTGGATGCAAGTTACTACATTTTACAATGGGTTGTATCCACAAGATCGACCAATAGTCGATGCTACAGCTGGAGGGTCTTTAGCCATGAAAACTCCTACGGAGGGGTATGTCATCGTTGAAAAATTGGTAATGAACACTTATCAAGGGTCATCTTCACGAAGTAGACCATGAAGACAAGGGGTTCACATGTAGATGACTACACATCTCTGGCTGCACAAATTGAAACAATGGCTAAAATAATTGATCAAATGCAATTGAACAAAGTGCAAACAAGTTGTCACTTGTGTGTGGTGCGCATATGAGTTCCGATTGTCAACATGGAGTTGTCTACAATATGAATGAACAAGTGGATTTCATGATTAACCAATATCGACCTCAAAACAATCCTTATAGTAACACTTATAACCCAGGTTGGAAGAATCATCGCAATTTTAGTTGGAAGACAAGTGGAAGCAACCAACCTCAGGGTTTTCAACAAAGACCACTATTCCAACAAAACCAACAATCATTCTAACCACAACATCAAGGTCACTCTCAACCTCAAAAACAAAATCAATATCAAAATCAAGGTTCCAGTATTGGTTCACAACCCGAGAAGAGATCACATTTGGAAGAGATGATGCACAGTTCTTGTCCACTGCCAAATCCAATCATCAAAAATCTAAAGCTCATCATGATCATGCCGAAATTCGATAACAATGATTTTCGGATGAATTAAGAAGTCAAGGTTTAGTGATTATGGGTATTGAGAACCAAATGGGTCAAATGGCTACTTTGCTAGCCGAGAGGGAGAAGCTTCCAAGCAACACTGAAACAAATCCACTAGGAGATTGTAAAGCAATTACTTTAAGGAGTGGTAAAACCACTAAAGAGATTGACACGACTTCCACATCTAAGCCGGTGGTTGAAGAGGTAGAAGCTGAGGTTCAAGACGAGGTGCCAAACACTAGGCAAGGCCCACAAAGTATACCACAAGTCAAAGAACCATTTAAGGTTTACAAGCCCACAAATTCATACCCGGGGCGTTTGAAAAAAGAAAAGATGGACCAACAATACGTTAAATTTCTTGACCTATTTAAACAATTACATATAAACTTACCGTTTGTTGAAGCTTTGTCACAGTGCCCAAGTATGCCAAATTTCTCAAAGATCTTCTAACAAATAAACAGAAGCTTAAGGAACTTTCACATGTGGTTCTAAATAAATAATGCTCGGTAGTGCTTAAAATTAAGCTACCACATAAAATGAAAGACCCGGGAAGTTTTACACTTCCATGCTTGATTTGTAGTTTGACTGTGAATATTGCTCTAGCTGACCAAGGTGCTAGCATCAACCTGATGTCATATTCCATGTTTGAAAGGCTAGACCTAGGGGAACCACAACCAACACGTATGAGCATTCAACTTGCCGATCACTCAGTAAAATACCCGAGATGTATAGTTGAGAATATGTTGGTGAGAATTGGTAGGTTTGTGTTTCCTGTGGATTTTGTAATCCTTGATATGGATGAAGATAAGAACGTACCTCTTATTATTGGCCGCCCCTTTTTAGCTACACTTAGAGCCTTAGTAGATGTGTTTGAAGGTAAATTGACCCTTCGCGTGGATGAAGAAAAGGTGGTTTTTAAGATAAAGGACTCCATGCAACATTCTTAAATCCATGATGATACACTTTATTTTGTTAATACTATTGATTTCCATGTGGATGAATGTGTGTAGAAAATGTTTGAACATGATATTTTGGAAACACAGTTATTTGATGATGAAGAGCTTGATGCTGATTAAGCTAACCTGATTTGTGGCAAGCTAACTCGTATGTCAGTGGATGAACCATCCTCTGATTTAGAAGTTCATGAAGTTCTTGAAGTTCTTAAAGTGGTTGATTGAGAGAAGCAACCAAAAGCAAAGTCATCAATTGAAGAACCACCATCATTGGAAATCAAGGAGTTACCTGCTCATCTTGAGTATGCTTATCTTGATAATGATTTCAAATTACCTGTTATTATTGCTTCTGATTTGACATGTGATTGAAAATAAAACTTTTGGATGTATTAAAGATGCACAAGAGAACTATGGCTTGGAAGATTATGGATATAAAAGGGATCAATCCATCCTTTTGTACCTATAAAATTTTAATGGAAGATGATTACAAGCCAGTTGTACAACATCGTCGTCGCCTCAACCCAAATATCCAAGAAGTGGTTAAAAAGGAAGTAATCAAACTACTTGATGCAGGCTTGATTCACCCAATTTCAGATTCCGCATGGGTTAGTCCGGTACAAGTGGTACCAAAGAAAGGAGATATGACGGTGGTGACCAATGAAAAGAATGAATTGATACCCACAAGAACCATCACAGGTTGGAGGGTTTGCATTGATTATCGTAAACTTAAGGACGCGACAAAAAAGGACCATTTTCCTCTTCCTTTTATTGATCAAATGTTAGAAAGGTTATCTGGGAATATGTTTTATTGCTTTCTTGATGGTTTTTAGGTTACTTCCAAATCCCGATTACACCCGATAATCAAGAGAAGACCACATTCACATGTCCTTATGGAACATTTGCTTATCGGCGAATGCCATTCGGACTGTGTAATACTCTAGCCACATTTCAAAGGTGTATGGTAATCATATTTCATGATATGATCAAAGACTCCATAGAAGTGTTCATGGATGACTTCTCAGTTTTTGGATGCTCTTTTGATCCTTGTTTAAACAACTTGAAGAAAATGCTCACTAGATGTGAAGAGTCCAACTTGGTATTAAATTGGGAGAAATGTCATTTTATAGTAAAAGAAGGCATTGTGTTGGGGCATAAAATTTCAAATGTTGGTTTAGAAGTAGATAGGACAAAGGTTGAAACTATTTCAAAATTACCACCACCTACTTCTGTAAAAGAAATAAGAAGTTTTCTAGGTCATACGGGATTTTATAGACGTTTTATTAAAAAAATTCAAAAATTGCAAGGCCTATGACACAACTTCTTGAAAAAGATGTTCTATTTGTTTTCAATGAGGAATGCTTAAATGCATTCAACTTTTAAAAAGAAAAACTGATAAACGCCCCCATAATGGTAGCTCCTGATTGGACTCTTTCATTTGAGTTGATGAGTGATGCAAGTGACTATGCAGTCGGTGCGGTTTTAGGGCAAAGAAAGGACAAGCATTTTCATCCCATATACTATGCAAGCAAAAACACTGAATGATGGACAAGAAAATTACACTACCACTGAAAAGGAATTACTTGCTATAGTATTTGCTTTTGATAAGTTTTGTTGATATCTTGTTTTACATAAAACCATTATTTACACTGACCATGCAGCTCTTGGATGTCTATTTGGCAACCAAGATGCAAAACTACGATTGATCAGGTGGATTTTGCTTTTACAAGAATTTGATATAGAGATCTAAGACAAGAAAGGAGCTGAAAATGTAGCGACAGATCACCACTCACGCCTTGAGAACCCATCCATGGAAGAACTAAGGGAATCCAACATAAATGACAATTTTCCATATAAGTTTTTTTACAGGTTCAGGCGATTGAAGAAGAACTCCCTTGGTTCGTAGATTTTGCTAACTATCTTGCAGGTGGAGTTCTCGTGAAAGGTATGACTTATCAATAGAAAAGAAAGTTCATGTTTGATGTTAAGTACTACTTTTGGGAAGATCCATATCGTTTCCGGGTTTGCGCGGATCAAGTGGTGAGAAGATGTGTACATGGAATCGAGGCAATAGGCATACTTTGCCATTGTCATGAAGGACCCACCGGTGGCCATCATGGAGCAAATTACACCGCTAAGAAAGTCTTTGACTCTAGTTTTTATTGGCCTACCGTATTCAAGGATGCACACATGTTGGTTAAAGCATGTGATGCTTGCCAATGCGTAGGTAGCATCTCTTCATGTAATTAGATGCCCCTAAAATGGCATACAAGTATATGAGGTACTCAATGTTTAGGGCATCGACTTCATGGGAACATTTCCTTCATCACATGGTCACAAATACATTCTAGTAGCCGTTGACTATGTTTCTAAGTGGGCCGAGGCGCAAGCCTTGCCTACAAATGATGCTAGGGTAATGGTTAAATATCTAAAAAAGCTTTTCTCTCAGTTTGGTGCCCGTAAGGCTCTAATTAGTGATGGTGGAACTTATTTTTGTAATAATCAACTTGAAAAAGAGTGAGCTCATTATGGGGTTAAACATCATTTTTCAACATCTTACCACCCATAAATAAGTGGTCAAGTTGAGGTCACTAATAGAGGTCTTAAATGAATCTTTAAACGAACAGTTGGGCAAAACCGAATGGATTGGGCAGATAAGTTAGATGATGCCTTATGGGCTTTTCAAACCACTTACAAAACTCCAATTTGTACCACACCGTTTAAGTTGGTTTATGGAAAGTCTTGTCATTTTCCCGTTGAACTTGAACATAAAGCTTATTGTGCCTTGACGCCTGTTAACCTTGATTTGAAAGATGCAGGTGAAAATAGATTTTTGCAAGTCCATGAACATGAAGAATTGAGAAATCAAGCATACGTGAATTTTACAATTACAAGGAATGGACAAGGAAAGTGCATGATAACCACTTAAAGAGCAACAAACAATTCCAAGTAGGGGATCATGTATTACTTTACAATTCAAGACTTCGCTTGTTTCCTGGTAAATTAAATCAAGATGGACAGGTCCTTATATCGTGAAGCAAGTATTCTCATATGGAACCATTGAAGTTGAACATTCGGATTGCAGGATTTTCAAGGTTAATGGTCATCGTTTAAAACATTACATTGAAGGCCCGAGAGATGAGAAGGAGTTTGACATTATGGAAATCCATCCCAAGGACAAGTGAATGCAGGGTCGAGTCGAGCTAATGACTCGTAAATAAACAAAGCACTCGCTGGAGACAACCCGAGATTTTGAAAATCATCCATATCATTTTATTTTTATATATTTCCTTATTTAGTTTACTTTAATTAGATCTTATTTTATTTTGTTTTATTCAAAAAAAAAGAAGAAGATGGTCAACATAGTCGGGTATGTGTTAGGTTATTTTATAACGAAAGCGTGTCAAGGAAATGACTTTTGGGATGTAATTATGAAGGTATTTTAAGTGAAGGTGAGTTTTTGAAAAATAATCACTAATATGATCATATTTAAATGAATATGCCCATATTAGCTGATTAAAAATAAGATGAACCTTAAGAAAAATTTACTGATATGATCATATTCAAACAAATATGGTCATATTGGGTGAAAAAAATAAAGAATCCAAAGAAATATTTACTTCCCATTTTACCCTTCCATCTGATTTCATCTTCCTTCTTCTTCATCCCCTAATTTCTTTTTCATCTTCACCTTTCCATCTCCGACCATGTTTAGCTTTCCATTTCAAAAGAACTTTTTAACTTTTAGAGGGGTGAAATGACAAAAATGCCCCTCCAAATAAGTCAATAAGTTAAAATTTCTAGCTTATTGACTTATTTGGAGGGGTATTTTTGTCTTTTTACCCCTCAAATAAGTCAAAAGGAGATTTCAAATGGAATCTCAAACATGCCCTAAATCATGAAAAACATTCACAAAAATCATATTCCGTACATATCAGACATCAATCACATCATAAATCAACAAATTAATAATGAAATTACAAAACATCACACCAAGGATCCCTTTCAACACAGGTTGAGTGTTTCCCGTGCCTTTTCAACAATTAAGGACCCGTAAACCCTAAAACCCTTCGATTCAACAACAGCATAATCAAATACGTACGAATGTGACGCATAAATTAAGGAAAACTAATAATTTGACGTTACCTGAATCGTGTATCAGAAACAAACCTATATATCGGAAATAGTGCGGGTGTTTTATCTATCTTGTGGATCAATGAAGACAGTACGTAGGGGATTGACCTTCAAGAGGCAACTGTTGAGGGAAATTTCGAATCATCGTTCAGTGCGGTGGTTAATTTAGGGGTTTAGGGTGTATGAGACGGTGGTGTTAAGGTGTGAGTTGTGGGGTGTGTGTGTGTATATATAGATATGGTTTAGAACGGTTAAGGGATTTGATGATTATTAATCGTATCGTATCTTCGCAAATCAAATCAATTTCTGATTCTGTCAGACGCGGGTAGTAACGGTCAGTGAGGGGTCGCTTGATTACCACGTCACCCATCTATAACCTATGACATAAGTTTTTTTCAAAACACGTGTCATCGTTCTACATGTAATTATTTTAGCATAACAAAATGATTATTTTTCCGCTTTTCTCTCATAATAAAAAAATAAAAAAATTATAACAAAAATAAATTTGACTTTCTTTTTTACAAAAATATGTTAAAACAAATATATTTATATTTGTGTTGATTGTCTCTCTCATATTAAATAATAATTATTATAAATAAGTAACTAAACTATTAAACATCTAAAATATAAATATTATTATTTTAATAATTTTTAATACATACTAAATTGTATGATTTTAGACATATTTTATTTTTAAATATGCAGTAATAATTTCTAAATTCACTTTCCGTTATCACTTTTAAATACTCATTGTATTTTTATTTCACCAATAGATAATAACATTTAAAATAAATATTATAAAACTGATGAGTAATTATATTTTATTTATTTCACCCATGTTATACATGAGCTCTAACCTAGTACATAATAATATCAAACTTTTTTATTTAAGTTTCCAATTCATTTCACTTTTATTTATGCATCTCTGAGAGATGTTCTTTAATTTCTTTTTATTCTCCTTTCTGTCGTTTCTTATTCTCATAACCTGCTTCACGAAACAACCACGTGGGTCTTCATCTTGAACAGTCGCTTCGTTCATCTTGAACCGTAGCTTCATCTGATGGCACAAATTAAAGCTTTATGGTGTAGATCTGACAAAAATAAGCTAAAAACCAAAGGTTTTTCGAGTACACCGCTCCAACCGGACGACCGGTTTTCCGATTCAACCGGAGACTTGCTTCCAACCAGTCTGTTTTGTCAATAATGAACGAGCCTGGGTAGATCAAACCGCTCATCTCACCGAATTCCGGTTGGACCGCCCGGTCCAATCGGGGCGTGAAAACATTAGATATAACTTGGGTGTAACAAACCGATATTTAACCTTGTCAGTTTTTTAATGGTTAATTAAATCACTAATGCGTTATTGGCTCACTCGATCTTAAACCTCCAACAGCCACCAACGCAACCACCGAAACCCCTACTCCTGCAACCCCCCTCCGCGACCACCTCCATAGCGCAGCACCACCTCCGTCGCGCGTACCACTAACACCACGTCACCACCGTCACCCTTACCACGGCGCAACCACCACCACCTGCGCAACTCTCTGTCGGGGCACCTCCACCACGCAGCTGCACCACCGTAAACCATTCACTCCCCCTCGTGACCTACCACCACAAACCCGACCTCCACCCCCCGCAGCAGCCTCCGCTGGCCATATCTTCTCCACCACATAGCGACCACCACAACTGCCAAACCCTAACCGCCGGCCACCTCTTCCCCACCTCGAACCACCACAGCCATCACCACCAGCAACCAACACCACCACCCATCTACCACCCAATTCATTCACTTGTTCTTTTTCATTTTTTTCTCTTAATTTTCTTTTTTCAAGGTATTTCTTCTTTGATTTCACCTTATTCTTGTCCTTATTGGTTATATTTGATATTTATTTTAAGTTTAGGCTGAAAATGGTTTTGTTTGGTGTAATCTAGTTGAAGCATGTCACATTCATTCTCAAGTGGAGGTTAGATTCAATTTTTAGGTCAAATGAAGCTGAAATTGGTATTGTTAGTAAGTGTAGAGAGTTTCTTGTTCTTTATTTATTAATATATGTTTAATTTAAGAAAAAAACATGACGTTGATGGTCGATGGTTTTTTATTTATATGATGTTCTTCATGCTTTTGGTATAATTTAGGTTGTTGGGTGTGTTTTTCTTTATGTTCTCATGATATGACTGTCTTCATTGAACTTTTGTTTAAACGATATGATTTGGTTAAATTTTTTTTTTGTTTTAGTATACTTCTTTAAATAAATTTGATCATTTTGTTTCTTGCAATGGTTAGATTTTAACATGTCAAAATGTGTCATCTTTGTCTCCATGTTTCTATCATGTTTTTAATTCATTCACAAGACTTAAAATTGACATATTGTATTTCTTTTTGCAGGTCATGGACAATAATGATCTTCATCCATTCCTTCATTTTGAAAGCGACAGTCAGGCCATGAAAAAACTTCCTACCTTTTAACACAAGGAACTAATAGCGGCTCACACCATCAATTAGAAAGCTTTGGATGCATTGGGTGAAAACAATCATGTTAATGCACTTATCCCCCATCCCTGGAAATGTTTGTTTGATATCAAACATCATCAATACCGCGTGCTTGTGTTGGAATTTTGTTTGACTTATTAGTTTGATCGTAAGACCAACAATCTCAAGGACGCAAGTAGCATTCAATTCCAACTTGGTGGTCGAAAACATACAATGTCAGTGGCAGATCTTGGAGTGATGATGGGTATTTACACCCGTAATGAGACAAGTTGGAACATCTTCAAACATGGTTTAAAGTTGACATCAACTGATACCCTCGTCGAATTATGGGCTGAGATCGGTTCGGGAGAATACAATTCTACATCAAGTAAAAGCACCCAAATACGAGACCCCCTTCATCGCTACTTTCATCGAGCACTTTTGGCCACTATTTCTGGACAAGGTTCAAGCATGGGTGTTGTCACTGACATGTTTTTTCTATATTGCCTTATCCGGAAGCAGCCATGTAACTTGGCATACGCACTCGCCATGTTTTTCTCAAAATGTTCCGATAGAAAGCATAGTAGCCCAATCTGTGGAGGGGCGTTCATCACTCAACTTGCTTCATCTCTTCATCTGCCTAACGCTGATAACCTCATTGGAATTTCTTGTTCTTACCAAATCAAGCTTTTCAATAAATCAATGATAATCAACATGAGACTCGCTACATATGAGTCAGGAGATGGATGGTATTGGTTAGACTCTAAGGAGAAAAGATGGTTTCCCCCGAATATGAAGATTGGTATATCGACTTGCATTGAGAATGCAGAGGTTCATCTCATAGCACTTATTGATGGCGAGGGAGCCACAACACCATCTCTGCCACCGCCCATTGAAAATTCTTCTGATTTGGCTCACATTCGTGCCGGGGTGCATTGGATAATGCAGGTTATAATGCAGTGTGTTGCTGAAAATGAATTTGGTCTTCCTCCTCCTCCTTTTCCTATACCAGCTTCCTAACCTACACCGCCTGATCAAAAAGAGCAGCAGCATGTTCTATCAGATGATGCGCAGATGTCATGGAAGACTAGTATGACGACCTCACATCTTCTTTTATGGTTCCTTTTGCGTTTGAGTTGTACTTTTTTTGGTATTTTGGTTGTACAAACTCAAAACATATTTGTTTTGTCATTTTCTTATGGTTGTATACTTTGTGTATTGTTTATTTATGTTGATTTTTCTTTGTCTTTCTAAACTTAATGTTTTGTTCTTGAAGTGGTGTTGGTGCTAATTTTCGTGGAATCTTAAGGGTGCTGAATTGCTTAACGGACATTGGAGAATTTGTTGGGCATGTTTTCATGGATTTCATCAGGGGAGTTTCCTGTTTCCCCTTCTTCCCCCCTCCCCATTTGTGTCTTGCATTACATGTTCATACTTTGATACATTAAGGGCAATATACGCGTGGGGATGTTTGGGTTTTTGTGAACTTTTACAAGTCTTTTACATATATCTTATTGCACCTGAAAACAATCGGTTTGACAAAAGTTTTCAAAAATTTGAATAAATGGCATCCATTTATATTTATTTTAGATCTTAAAACATGATTGAATTGTTAACATCATAAAATTAAGAGAAACCAAGTGAATTATGATAAAATGTTTCAAATGTTTAGTGAGCATTGCAAGTTGAAAATGTGATATTCATGCATGAGTTTGAACTTTACCCTTATTCCTCTATTTCTGTAAGCTTATTTGTGCCCTTATCACATGAGATCATATGATTTAGTGTTTGCTTACATTTTTGTTGATTCTTGAGTGTGCCAAATGTGCATTCGTGTGAGAACTTGCTTAGGATATGCATTTCAAGAGCATAAACTGAGTATTTACATGAAAATGACAGAGGCATTAGGAATACCCACCTTATAAGCCAAATTTCTTCTCTTTTACTTCACTCAATTGTTACCATTAGTCACCATGTTAACCCATTTTCCCTTGTTTTTTTGTTATTACCCACATCATTAGCCACTTAGCCAAATTAGCCATTTTTATCTTTTAAACCCTTATGATAAAAATTATTTCTAGTTGTCTAAATTTTGGCATAGAATTTGTTTAATGTTTATTTTTTTCAATTAGACAGCCATTGTTCAATGAAAAAAAAGAGAAAAAAGAAACACATGAAAAAAAGAAAACAATTGAAAAAAAATTGTTATATTATGTTGTTTAGAATAGAAATAAATAAACGTAAGTTATTTGATACATAAGAAAGAACAATTTTCATGCATAGCTCACGTTTATTATATTTGTATTAGTTTAGTTATATTAAATCGTGTTTACGTATTAGCATAATGTATCATATTTAGCATCTAGATTCCTGGAATTTTTATCCGTTTAACCACTTTTACCAAAAATTTCATACCCTTTTTACCCAAGCCCAGCTACAAACCATTAAAAATCCTCTTGATTTATGCATTTTCTCATGTTAGTTGGTGGAGATTTGACCTATTTGCAAGCTTATTACTATGTTTATATCATTGGTTGGCATTGAGTGATTCACTTATACATATAAATAACTGAGTGTTGAGTGATTTTTGTGAGCGGTTTACACTCATGCATAAAAGAAACTTCGAAGACATGTGATGCTCATTTAAATATTTCTAGTATTTTTGAAAAGAGCAAGTTTAAAACACTCAGTTTATTCTTATAAGTGTGCCATGTTTGATAGTCAATTATGAGTTCAGATCTTTATTTAACAAATGGTTTGTCTCTCACCATCTTTTATGTCAATGGGATTTCTTTTGTCAAATGGTTACATGAGAGTTTGCTTGAGGACAAGCAAAGTTCAAGTGTGGGGATGTTTGATATTATAATTAATATACATGTTTATAATATATATTTCTTTTCATTTTAAGTCATTTTTAATACAAAATTCATAATTTAGACACTTATTTGTGTTTTACTTGAATTTTTTAGGTTTCGTATGAAGCTTGGTATTTTTTGTGATGAAAACTCAAGATTTGAAGAAGTTCAAGAGGAAAAAGGCTTCTGATATGACCATAATGAAGCTGAATATGGCCATATAAGCTGTCAAATTACAAATAGCCCATTTTTGATGCTGAATATAGTCATATCATTTCAGATATTGCCATATTCGGGTAGAAGATGGGTTTATAACCCTAGTACACCTCACTTCTAACATAACTTTCATTTTCTTTCAAAACCCTAGCCTCCCTCAAATCCTTAGGTGTATTTGAGCATTTCTCAAGAGTTTTTAGAAGATTTGAAGGCCAAGATTGAAGATTTCACACTTTAAAGAAGGATCTAACATCACCACCCATTTCCACTCAAAATTGGTTTGAATTTCTCTAGATCTACTACGAGTTTTTCCATGTTCTTGAGTTTGGGTGTGTCTTTTGTAAGCCTTATGGGCTAAACTCTTATTATCACTTGGATTAGATGAAACTTAGCATGATTTAATAACTTGTACATGATTCTTGGTGATGTTTATGTTGATGCTATGATGAAACTTGATTATTCTTCAATGATTGTATGTTTGTTCTAGTTTGATGAAATGTTCAACCTTATGGGTGTTGTAAGCATGTTATATTAGAAAACTTCATGTTCTTACAAGACTTATGCATATAATTGCATCTTTTATATGTAATCTTATGACATTTGACTAGGAATGGTGAATGAAGGTTGAAGGTTTAGTAGAATTGGTTAAATGTGCATCCTTATGCTTATGTTTGTGAAAACCACGGTGTATGTCATAAATCTCTCTTGTCATTGGTTATGAATTGTTTTGTAATCGTGGTATTAGGTTTATGGATTGAAGAGTAATTGTAGTTTTGTATATTTTTCCCAAGTTGAGGTGGTTATCATGTGTTTATCGTGTTAACTTTCTAAAGATTTGTGTAATTAGGTAACCCTAACGGAAGTCTAATTCATCTTTAACATCGACATAATTATATCATTAGTTCTTCATGGCATAAATTTATATGGCTATTATGTGTTTATCGTTCTAGCTTTCTGAATGGTTATATGTCTAGATATCCTTGACGGGGGTTTAGGCTACTTTCATGTTTTATGTGTAAAAAATGGTCTCACCTTGAGTTTGTGCTAGTTGTTAGTTCTATGATAAGTGGAATCAAAGTCCAAGTGGTATCTTTAATTGATTGTGTATCTTCATCTTTACTTTCTTAATTTTCTAGTTTAATTTGCTAATCGTTTTAGTTAATTATAATACTCACAAATCCAAAGGTAATTGATCAGTTAAATAGTGATGATGATTTAGTATTGGAAGCCATTATGTCCGCGAATCGATATTCGGTTCTTGCCTAAAGCTATACCATTATGCTATAGGTGCACTTGCCTATTGTGTGTATTTGTTTAAGGGTGATAATCATTTCTTAAATTAAAACTTAAATTATGTGAAAAATCCTTATTTAAAATATATATATTATACACACATCAATATCCCTGAAGCATAAGGACTCAAAGACATGATTAGGATTATATCTACCACTAGAGTTGCTCATGCAATCACTGTGAGACCATTTATTTATGAGAACATCATAAGATTATTCTGGAGTAATGCTGAAGTTGCAGAGATTGATGGTATCAAAACCTTATCTAGAAGAATCACCAACAATCACACCCTTTCCATCACTAAACAAACTATGAGACAGTGTCTACAGTTTGTTAATGATGCAAACACTCCTCTAGAATTTGAAGATGAGGTGTAAGGCCCCGATCCCGGGCACCTCACAGTTGGTCATTCACAGCATAAAATATTACACATTATAAATTCTAGCAGTGGAATTAATTTTAACAAAAGCCATTCATTTCATTAATAACATTGTTGCTAAGCAATACACCCTGGTTTAGTCAGTTTACAAAAGAATAGTTTAACTGCATTACAAAACAACAGTGATTTCTATTAAGAATGGATGTCAGTCTTTCCCTGCCGAGTAGCTCCACCTCGTGCCATCCTCAGCAATATTTACCTGCCAACTGAAAATGTATAAAAGTCAGCGTTGCTGAGTGAGTTCTAGTTTTATAATTAAAATACTTTCTATATGTTGTATATGAAAATACTCTTTTCTTTAAAATACAACTCTGTACTGTATATGCGAGCACGCATTAACTGTGTGAACAAACATTGTT
>BJCO01807681.1:0-24084 GCA_018326465.1 Flaveria floridana
AGATGACCGAAGGTTAAGATGAGTATGGTGTATGGCGGGGACCGAGTGCTTTGAGAGAGTGTAGGGGTGGTGGTGTGCGGTTTGTTGAGAAGTAGTGGACATGGGGAGTCTTCGGCCGATGGTGTAGATATAGAGGAGATTTCATGATTATTCCTATGTATAGGTGATGAGGTGGTTATTATAGCTTAGATTAGTCATTGCTATGTGGCGGTTTTGAAGATGCCCAAGGTGTCCTAATATTGCTAGGTGTCGATCAAGAAGGCTAGTAAGTCACCTAGTAATCATTACAAATTTAATCAATATTTAGGATGTTAATCGGGTTGCTTAATCGTCTAATGAATCGAGATTTGAGTGCTTAAGTTTGAGGTTTAAGTGTATGAGGTTTTCTTAGATTTGTTTTGATGTCAATTATCTTGTGTGGAGATGTTTGTTTGGGTTGTGTTTTTGTATCATTTGGTGTTTGTTTGGTGTTTTATGGATGTATTTATAGATGTATGTATTAATCATAAGTTTAAATTATGGGTGTATATACATATACATGCAGAATGTATTTATGCATATGACAAAAGCATGCCTTCCTAATGCATGTAAATATGCCTACTAAACTTTCATATTTGTACAAATGCATGCACGTAACTAAATCAAAACATATATGCATGCATGCAAACATGCATACGTACATTTTTTATATACATATATGCATGTAATCATGCATACGTAAAGTTGACATAATAATATATTTTATTTAGTCGTAATATACTTAAAGTTGTCTATTATTTTTAGGGTTGTCACAGTCCAAGTCATTACGTAAGGATCCTCTTGGGGCCCATCGACATCAATCCTGAATGCCTTTCTATGTGTAGGGTTGCCATCTTGGCGTACCCTGGGTTTGCATAAATTGTTTTTCCTTTGGGTTGTTTTTCCTTTTATTCTTAATTGATCGTTTGTCTTAGAGCCCTATTTAACCACGCATATGCATTTTGATAATGCTCCTGGCTTTCACCCTCAAAAGGTCAATGTCCAACTCCCTCCTACTCGACCGTATTAATCGACACAACTGGGTTCACAAATACCTTGAGACTCTTCTCTAAGCATTCCAATTACTTGAAATTGAACCACACAGGTCATAAAATCATAGTTGGGTGGTGTAGATTGCACTTATTACTCTCTGGACAAGTGCCAACATAGCCCTTCATTGCCAATGCGACAACCACGTATCCTTTCATGAATTTGTCCTTCTTGTCTACTTTAACATTGGCTAGCTCACTCAGTTCCTTAACATCCTCTTACGTCTCACTAGTCTTCTAGAGGGTCTAATACGAACCATCTCATTAACTAGAATACAATTCTTCAGTGTTGCACTCCAACTGGTTGGGGTGTAGTAGTGACCACCATTCCACATTTATAGAACCAGTCCCCCTGAGGTACTTTTCCATTCGCTTTGATTTACATGTCACAAATATGTCTCCACCTTTGCCAACTTATGGAATTGGTAGGGATAAGCAGCATGACTAGATCCCACCATTACTTGATTCCATAACTAACGATCTATATTTTGCATCTTGTCCATGCGGTAGTACCTCTCAGTTACTACTGCTTAGCCCATTCAAAGTCATGACCATCACATATTTTCTACTTCATACTTGAACTTGGATATTCCACCATATTAGTGCTTTGCCTACTAGTGGTCAAATAACACTCTTTGTCTTTTAATTAGTAGCACAGATCTTGATGTCCACATCCATTTCTATTTTCTCAATGTAACGTGTCAGAACTATTGCCCCAACATCCTGTCAAAATCTTTTAGCTTGCATGTCATGAACTTTGGGCATGTTCAACCAATCATGCCTCCAGCGCCACTTTCTTTCAATTTATCAGTCTCACTATGTCCATCTCTAACCCTCTCGGATCATCAGATAACCTAGTTCAGACACATCCCTAGCATAACGAAGATGTTTATGTATAGGGTTCCCCGTAGCGTTCCTACCACATCGATGATATACCAAGGACGATATCTAAACTAGTTACATGACATCCATTTACCCCATCAAGTATAATATTATGATCTCACAACAACCAATGCAACAAGTATTAGGATTAGTTTGAACAAAGCAGCATAGGTAGAAGGAGTCTCACTTCCCTACTTCGAGTCTTTAGAGACCAAATACACCTTGAACGGGTAGTCAATTTCCACGATGATAGAAACAAAAGCAAGAGGAACGCCTCATAGATACTGGGCTACAAGATCCCAAATGATTCCTATGAAGGCTCCAGATCTATTTGTACTTGATCATGGATAATTAGGATTGGTGTTTTCACACCATAGGTTATCGTAATCACAGGGACTCCACTGTCCTATGCATAAAATGGAAGATTCGTACTAACTATAACTGTTATCTCATGAAGAGGTTTGCCAGATTTCGTATGCACTGCATATTGCAATTACGTGTGCACCCGTAATGGTAATTTGCATTGCATGGTCAAGACTAGCTCCTCTTACCAGAGTCAACATGTCTTGATAAGTACAGAGTGTTATCAATGTTAGAGAACGAAGGATATGGTCGCTAACCGAAGGTTAAGTAACCGAAGTACAAAACGCTACATTTCATACCAATATGGGTGATTATGGCCATATGGTCACTTAACATCTTAATCCTAACATGGCCATGACAGTATATGGGTGATTATTGACCGTTTGACCAAAATGACACATTTCATACCAATACGAGACACTTACAAGGTTTCCAGATTGGCTCGTATCTACATTGATGAAATTATGAGTCGTCACGGCATGCCATTACACATTATTTCTGATCGTGATGCTCGTTTCACTTCGTATTTTTGGTCTTCAATACAAGAACTCTTGGGTACCCAATTGGATTTAAGCACGACTTACCATCCTCAAACGGATGGTCAGACCGAGCGAACGATTCAAACCCTCGAGGACTTGTTACGTATTTGTGTCCTTGACTTTGGTGGTGACTGGGATACGTATTTACCGCTAGTGGAATTCTCGTATAACAATATATATCACTCAAGTATCAAGATGACACCATTCGAGGCTTTGTATGGTCGTAAATGTCGTTCTCCGATTTGTTGGACTGACATTGGTGAGAATTTCATCACTGGTCCTGATCTTATTCAAGAAATGACCGACAAAGTTTCCAAAATCCAGAATAACCTTGAGGTGGCAAGAAGTCGTCAAAAGAGTTATGCCGATAAAAGACACAAACCATTGGAGTTTCAAGTCAACGACATGGTTCTTCTTAAGGTTTCTCCATAGAAGGGTGTTGTTCGCTTTGGGAAGAAGGGTAAGTTAGCCTTACGTTTTGTAGGACCTTTCAAGATTCTGAAAAGAATTGGGAAAGTGACTTACAAACTGAAACTACCTTCTGAACTTAGCGGGGTTCATCCTGTCTTCCATGTCTCAAACCTGAGGAAATGCCTGGCTGATGAGAATTTACATGTTCCTTTAGATGAAATTCAAATAGACGAGTCATTGCATTTCGTTAAGAAACATGTCGAGATATGGACCGAACCCTCAAGAAGACCCGAACAACTACCCCACCGATCGTCAAAGTCCGTTGGGAAAACAAATGTGGAGCTGAATTCACCTGGGAACATGATGATCACATGAAGAAGAAATATCCCTACCTTTTCATTTAGTCTTGTCTTTAATTTCGGGACGAAATTTCTTAAAGTTGGGGAGACTGTGACCTTTTATAATTTATGTTAAATAATTGTTAACGTCGTTATCTTTTGTAAGGATGGTTTTTGTCGATAATGCAAATACGAGGACTCGTTGGTAATTTATCATACTTTGATCTCTTTAATTTCTAAATAATTAAGTGGTTAATAATAATAATAATAATAATAAGAATAATAATAATAATAAGAATAATAATAATAATAATATAATAACAATGATAATAATAACAATGATAATAATAATAATAATAATAATAATAACAGTAATAGTAATAATAATAACAATAATAATAACAACAATAATCATAATAAGTATTAATCTTTGAAATAAATGATAATAATATAAGTTTTATTATCTTAAAAACTTGTAACTAAACGTTTGGGTACAAAATAATAAAACTTTAAAATACCAGGGGCCAAACTGTAATTTATTTAAACTGAAACTTATTTGGGATAGAAATAGCAGATACATAAACCACCAGGGACCAAACTGTAACATTTAAAAAAAACCAACCCTACCCCCTCTCTTTACCTGTTTTTCCGGCGGGGCTCCGGCCAAGCTCCGGCCACCCCAAAAACTGATTTTAAACCCCGATTTTGACACCAACACACCTATAATCGATTCACGGGCCTGTTTCGAACCTGAATATGGGTTTAGTTTGAGTATTAAAGCGGTATTGATGATTACAAACACACGAACCAAACCGCACCATAAATCAAATCTGTTTCTCGAATTAAACCACACTATCAATGCAATTAAACCATTTCGAACATTCATCTAATCATATTAAAGCTACTAGTATGAGTAATTGCATCTTAAACAACCTTTAATCCAATTAACGTCCACCGTAAACCTCGATTGAAAATTAACTTTACTAGATTCGAATTGATTGTCATTGGGCTATATAAACAGATGGTAAAGCTCTTAATCGACTTTCTTAAACCCTCTGAGCTCTTAATTTGATACAAAACACACACACGCACCACGATTATATCAAGAACAACCGCGACCGTACACCCTTCTTGTCCTAACGAATTTCAAACACTACCAGGTAATTAAATGGGTCTTCTGATTCGATTTCATGTGGGGAATAAAAGCCCTAATGTTAATTTCGTTTCCAAATCTGTTTTGTGAATCTTGTCACATCCCGGTGGAAGCGTGAAATGCGGTTCGGGTGTGACTCGTTTGAATAAAGTGCATTAATTATAGCGGAGTAAATAATAAACATACACACTTAAAACAGTAAAGTAGGACATGCATTTATTTATAATATTCGAGATTACATCTTATACATAAGTTTCCAAAATTGGATATAATCTTTTTACAACTTGATTAAACTACTGCATATCTTCAGATACGATGAAAGTGTGCGTCAACATACACACTGTAGTCAACTATGTTGACTGTTAGTGTAACACAAACCCTTCCAATAATTTCTCCCCAACCGTTGTGAACCTCAAAACTAAAGTCAAATGTATTAGTCATCGTTTCCTGAAAAAGCATACTTAAAATAATCAACAAAAGTTGGTGAAAACATAGGTTTATGTCCAGACAAAGTAATTTTTGTTGATGTATCAATTACAACCAAACCTGTACACAACATAATCATACTGTCACGAATATTCACAAAATCAGATAATATTACATCTCAACCCCTATTCGGTTAGGTGCAGGAAAATAGCATCACAACACTCATCCTGTTGGTGCAAATATTCTCCTAGGTAGCGCTACTAATATTATCACACGGTTCCTCATTCGAACTAATGGTTGTATCACAAATGACAGTAAGTCTCAAAATATTTTCAAAATAATACATCAACGAAATCAGTATGCTTTTCCCCCCAAAACTTTACAAATACCAAAAGGGTTGAAAATGGGGCTATGAATCTCACCGTATCTCCAAAGTGGAACCTGTAAAATAATTCACAAAATTAGACATTAATTTTTTTAAAATTTTCAGAACCTCAGATTTAATTAATTTTTGAAATTTCAGCTGTAAAATAGTCAAATGTTGTTATCGTAAATTTCCCAACATTTATTTTACTATACATAAGTACTTATATTTAGTTCAAAGTCTCCATAAATCACCAGAATTAGCTTCAGTTATCCAAAACTCACCACAAATTTAAAGAATGATATTTCAACAGGTTGTAACATCTTATAAATTTTATAACATCTAATTCCCAACAGATTATTTTCTGTAATTTCTATAGTATTCCCACAATTTATTAAAAATGGTTTCAGTAGTCCATAAATTCTTATAATTTTGCAGTAAGTTTCATATATGAAATAGAACATCATATAAATATATCAAAGTCTAACTCGTAGGAGATCTGTTTCTATAATTTTTATAATAATCTCAATATTTAGTAAAAATAGTTATATAACTCCAAAAATTATGCAATTTATATATTAGGCAGACTCAGATTTAAAATTGTATCCATGACTTTCTCAGGATTTATTACATACTTTAAGTATTTATTTAGATTTTTTACTGCAGAACATATAAAAATTCATATCTCAATTATAATAAAGGGCGTACCTGGTGCTGCAAAGAGCTCCCGCGTTTTCGCAGGGTCCAGGGAGGGTCCGTCCCATTTAAGGGAAGATGTACGCGGTTTTTCCCCCACATTTTGTGATAAATTCGGAAATAATTCCACAGACCTTTATACTTCAAAAGTATCATTCTGTGAATTTATCAGAATTTTCTCAAATTATTTTATATTTTTAAGTATTTTCTTTATTTTATTATAAAAACTATTTTGTATAAATTGTCTTTATTTATCATAATTTTTGCCAAAATTTATAGAAAAATGTTTCAGTATCTAAATAAATATTTTTCAATGTTTATTCCCACAATTGTAATTATTTAGTATTTTACCTATTTTTCCTTAATATTACATGATTAAATTTCATAAATTTCCAAAATAACCTTTTTGTCACAAGATTTAAAATTTTGTTATTGTAATTTGATGGAATTTAGAGTTTTCAAAACCTTTTAAGATTTGTTTTGATGTATATACACCAAAACTATTTTTCTATATGTGTTTGTATCACATGTGTAAATCTTGATATGAAATACTTTAGAAATTTCTTACCCTTGCCTTGAGTTCTTGGTTTGAGAGGATAAGTAACTTGGGTGTTTGTTTTGTGTGTAGAACCGAGAGATGGAGAGGGAGTGGTGAAAGGTGATGGTTGCGGTTGGTGATGTTGGTGTGGTTGTTGATTGTTTGTTTATGAGAGTCGAGAGAAGTGGGGCAAAGGTGGTATTGGTTGATGGTTTGAAGGTGCTGGAGATCGGGACTGAGAGAGATGAAAGGAAGTTTGAAAGTGAGGTTGGTTGTGATGTGTTTGGAGGTTGCAAGAAGTCCCGAGACTTCTTATGGTGTACAAGGGATTATATCGCCATTAATGGTGTTCACACCTAGCTTAGGTGAGTCAACTATAGTCCTTTTAGGTGGCAATAGGAGGAGTGAGCTTAGTGTCCTAGTAGCTTAGGATACATGCATGTTAATCGGCCGAAGGTGCATGCATGTGTTCTTAGGATTGTCCACCTAATCATCTAGTAATGATGATAGTTTGTTGACTTAGGAACATAAGGTGGCATCTTGGTATTCCCTAGCAACCGAGGGAATGCCACATAGGGTTCCCTAAGGTGGTGTGGTTGCGGTTTGTGGTATTTCTAGGGTGATGGGGTGGCGGGTTGTGGTGTTATGTGATGTTTAGGATTACTAGGAATTAACATATGGATTAAGTCATGATTTTATGCTTAGTTTTATTGTTTAAGGTTTAACTCGGTTGGTTTGGTGATTGTGGTTCTAATTAGCCGAGTGGTATAATAATTAACTTGTGTTGTGATGTTTTGGTTATAATTCTCTTAATTTGTATATATATATATATATGGATGTTTTATCGATATGTGTTAATACATACATATGTAAACTTTTGCAACATGTATCCCTACTTGTTTGTAGTAATCATAAATTAGCTTATGGGTATATATACACATATGTAGTAATCATAAGTCTAAGTCATGGGTGTATATATACATATATATATATGTAGAAGTATGTTTTCTTAATTCATCTACATGCATGTAAATATGCATTTTAGATTTTTATACATGCATGCAAGCATATGAAATTTCCATATTTATGCATGCATACGTGAATTCCCGATATATACATGCATGCACACGTAAGTTGTTCTCAATATATATGCATGCATACGTAAATTTTTCATATCTATATATATATATACTGGACATAATAATATATAAGTATGACATGTATATGTATACATAATAATGTATAAAATCGTTTGTTATTTTCAGGGTTGTCACAAATCTAAGGTTCTTAATCTTGAAATTAGGCATTTTCTGGGAAATGGGTTTTAAACAAAAGATTCCATTTTATAACACCAGCTGGGTCGTAGCCCAACTGGTTTAAAACAAGTGTTGTTAGGCATGAGGTCCCGTGTTCCACCCCGACCCCCTTTTAATGGGTTTTAGCAACTTTTAAAATTTAGAAAGTGTTTCAATATATTATTATTAATAATATAAAAATCATTTTTAACCAAAAACCAAATAGAACTATTTTTCTTTTAAATTTTTCTTAGGAAATTGGTTAATAAAGTTTTAATCCTTTTATCTTGGAATTATTTAAATTATTATAAAAATATAATTTAGTATTAATCTTGATTTGTAAAGAAAGAAATCCTTTTTAATTTCCAAGAATTCCAATTTAATGAGTCTTTCATTTTTTTATAATATATATTTACAAGTTTAAATTGTATAAATAAAAGAAAATTCATACATATATATACATATGTGTACATTTATTGAAAATTTTAAAATTTTATAATCATTTAAGCCTGCAAAATACTATTTATTATTAACTTGAAATTATGACAAGTCTCATTTAATTTTTAAATAGTTTTAATATAATGAATTTTTTATTGTGATAAAATTTAGTTACAAATTTGTTATATATATATTTTAAGAAGATAAATAAATATGTACATACTTAGATTTTACGCTTATTATAATGATTAGTTTAATCTTTTTAATCTATAAAATTACTATTCTATTAAATAGTAAATAATGATTATTTAATAATAAAAGTTTTACTTTTATTAATAGTGTCAATCATTAAAATTCTTATTTAAATTATTTAATTACCAAGATAACAATAACTTACATCTATGAAAATCATAGACAAATGGATATAGACATATATAACACCAAAATCACCATGATTAACTTAATACGACGTTTTGTTTAGGTGAACGTTAACGAATCCTCGGCGTTATATACAAGGCTTATTATTTGTTCATCCTTTAATATCAAGTGAGTTTTTCATACCCCTTTTTATATTATTTCACACCTTTTTGGGGTGAAACATGTTATACTTATCAACTTACACTTGTAAACTTTTTATACTTGCAATGCACATGCAATTCATTTATATATTTTTGTCATGGTTATTTGTATTATTGTGAGTTTTATATGAGATACATTATATGTTGACAATCATTAACTATTGCTAGCCTGGCTACGTCATAGATCTATAAGCCTGACAAGCCTATTTGGTGCTAAAGCCGATGTTATTGCCGGCTCCTGATAACGTATGCTTGTTCATCATGAGAACCAAGTACAGTTAGCTAATCGTTATAAACTTGTAAACTTATTCTTGGTCAAGGTTTGATTGTAGCTATATGTGTTCTATAGACTTGTATAATTCATAACCCTCGACATGAATTGCTACTTGTAAATCTTTGATATATTTATGTATACTTAACCCATAGAAACTCACCAACTTTCATAGTTGATCTTTTATTTTTAAAATGTTTCAGGAAATGCTCAAGTTTGATGATCTCTTGAAGTGTTCTCACATCTAGGATTTGGACCTAGAGATAAATGAATAAATTGTCTTGAAATATTTGTCTTATGTTATGTTTATTTCTTGTTGAGACTTATGGATGTAATTTGCATTTTAAAATTTATGATAATAATATTTTTATTAAATGATAGCATTATGTGGCTGTGAACAATCTTAACCCTCACATCTCGATAATTCCGCTGTTAAGGTTGGGGTATGATAGATTGGTATCAGATTGGCTTACCAATACAAGACACTTACAAGGTTTCCAGATTGGACATATTAGTATGAAATGTCATGGCCACGTTAGGGTTTCCACTTTAGCGAGGGTGTGACAAATCTAAAAAAGTCAACATACCTTGGTGAGTTCACAGGTTTAAAAGTACAAATATTTTCCATGTATAACATGTGTAGAAAGAGTTGTATGTGAAAGATATACATAGCAGTCAAGATATCAACATAAGTTCGAATGTAAACCAAGTCCACGACCATCCCAGGTCCAACACAAGTACCAAGTCCACGACCATCCCAGGTCCAACACAAGTACCAAGTCCATGACCATTCCAGGTACAATATAAGTCCAAAGTCCAGGACATTCCAAATTGTAACACAACCGGATTATATTCACCCAAGGGCACTCCCGGCCAAGTCGGTCTCGACTAGTATACCAACAACATGGGTGGGGGTGTCAACCCGTTAGTATTAACAATACCTCTCCATGATGACTGAATACACAAATTGTAGCACAAACACAAGCAAAGCACATGTATACACTTATGATTGAATACCAAGACTCATACCATGACCCAAACCACATACTACATTTCAAAAGAAAACCAACACGGCATAGTCCAAACCATGAGCATGCTTTTCCCCCAAGTAAAATACATTGAAAAGGGGCCGCGAAACTCACCTTGAAATGTCACAGGTCAACTTCTACAATACGCAGACGAAGCTCTAAAAATATGTAATTCACACAAGTATCAATATAGCACCAAATATCGATGACTAATATGGGTGTAAACCTGTTAGTCCAGCCCTTAACACAGATCAAGATTTTCCATCAACACACTTATTAATTTAATTCTTTTGTAAAGAGTTTTAGTCAATATTATATGCAAAACTTGTCTTGATTTAGATTATTTAGTCCTAAGCCTTATTTATAAGTTTTAACAAAATATTTCAGCATACATATCTGATTAATCATCAGTCTTGTATAGGCTGTTTGAAAATCGAAACGACAACGAAACATTGCGTACAAGGTGTCATTTGAAAGAGGATACTTTAAATTAAACTCCTGAAAAAGAATAAGGTTCATTTGACAAAACATGAGAGAGTTATGACACGAAGAATAAAGACCAATCTACTGTCCAGATTCGTCAGTTTTGACCTTTAGTTTTGTTTGCTACGTTTGGAGGACCAAACGACGTCGAAACGACACGAGACCTTTTGGGTTAGTTAGAGGACTCATGGGGATTAAGTTTAAATCCAGAGTTTGCCCCAATTGAGTTTATTTCGACCAAGATATCACCCGAACAAAATGACCCATTTTTTTGATAGCAAGCTGTCCAGATTGTTTGATTCGTTCATTTTCTTCACTTCATCAAAAACAAATTTCGCTTACCATATCATCGAAGATGAAGGTATCTTGCTTGGTTTAAGGATCTTGGATGTTTTGGTTATCAAAAATTTGATGGATGCTATAGTAATGCATAATTCTTGAAAGTTTGATGAGGGACAGGAGAAAATTAGAGAGAGTTTGGAGAGAGGAGGTGGCTCGGGTTTTATGTAAAACCAAAGTGTTGTGCAAATGAGCCAAGGCAAGGGGGAATACCCCCCTTTAACCTTGCGGCCGAGATTTGGGAGTGGAGAAGGGCCTTCGGGCCCTTGGACCATCCCGTGAAATTCGTCTCATCCCGAACCACGTGTCATCAAATTTTTAAGTCTTCAAATTCCGTGTGCAAAGACAGTTCCAACGAGCTATCACATGCCCTATACTTTGGATAATTTATATTATTTTGAACCCACTTAAGTTTATTCGCTAGGCTTTAGGCAAAGCCCATGGATATAAGGTTACTTATGTTATGGTTAAGTTTTGAGTTTTACATTATAGAGAAACCTTGATCGGGCTCACTACACAGGACGTCATAAGATGACAAGTCCACTAGTCACATAAAGATAAAGACTCCAGGCCCATCATAAAGACATAGGCCCATTGGGCCAAAATCTCAGGTCCAACAAGAAATGTACCAAAAATCAAGACTAAGCCCAAATAGGGACAAAAGTCAAAGTCAATGCTCCCATTTTGATGATGGATGTCATAGTTTTCGTTATGGTTTTATGATTTACAATGAATTGTTGAATGTAATTAAGGTTTGGTTGATTTAAAAAAGGTTTGTTTGTAAATAAAGTAGTGTTTTTGTTATCAGTTTCCAATTTATTTGCATTGTTAACTTATTATGGCTAGCCTTTAAATTGATAGATAAATTGATAAGACTATGAATGAATGAACTTACAAGTTTGTTCCTTTTATGTCACTTTAATCGAAACTTAAAATTTTAAGCTCTTATTTGTGCAAATCCTAATGAAACATGTTAATGGTTGATCTTGTGAAATTTGAACCAAGAAGTGATTCATTTTTCATTAATTACTACAAATTATTTCCAAAGTTTGTTACCTTTTGCAATTATGTACTTTAAAATTATATAAAGTTTTAATTTTTAATTTACACTTATTTCACGTCATTTAAGTCTAAGTTAATCAAACACTTTTTGCCAATTTTTTATGAATACGACCTTACTTGCCCTTGTAAAATAATGGTGGCTAAGACTGATTTATTAATTTCTTTTGTTATCGATTCTTGACAATTAGATCATGAGGCCCCTAATTTTTAGGGGCCAAAACTCTAGCTTTCTCCATCTATACTATTGAGCCAACCCTAAATATAACCTTTGCCGACGAGCTAATCGAGCTACAATACGTAGGTATTTATATAAATGATAGTTTCAATACACACACACACACACACACATATATATATATATGTATATGTGTGTGTGTGTGTGTGTTTATATATAAAATGTTTTCTATGCAAAGTTAATGAATCGTGCGAACTTTGCGAAATAATTTACTCCTCCAGCTCCCTTCCATGCGAACTATGCGGAGTAATATCAATCATTGATGATAAATGATACAAATTAAAGATACGCATGGTGTTGGGCTAATCTTGATTGGCTCAAGTTACGGGTCTAGTATTTGAGTGTCATGTTTTATTTAAAGTATGCAGCAAGTATATGTTTTGAATTAGTCCAGGTAGTGGAATAGTGGGTGGATGTTAAGTAGTGGTTTATTTTATAGAAGCACTAAGTCACTAACTCATATTTGCATGTTTTGTTTTAGTATATTAATATGTATGTATTGCACGTAATGAATGAAAGAGTTTGAGTATTGTCTTGGGCTTGAAACCAACATTTGATATGAGAGTGCAAGGTTAGAAAAGAAAATTGTTTTGAAAGTCGGTTCCAGTGAAAGGAAAAGCCCTTGGCTGCAGGGCAAAATCAAGAAGTAGTGCCAAGTGATTGAGTACGAATATCTTTATGATCAAGCAATAACAACAACAAGTCACCGTAGAAAGAAACTAAAATTGGTGAAAGTGAAGTTATTACTAAAAGCGGTGATTGGAACGATATAGACCACCGTTGAACATTGTGGCTATTTTGATCTCAAAGGAAAGCACGCAAGCAACCTGCCGGAATTAGTTGAAGATAGTAAGCAACCAAGTACGTGAAAAGATCAAAACCGCCGTCGGAGAAAGAAAGCAAGTAGGCAAGCATCTTAATTAATTTGAACAAAGTAAGCACACAAGCAAGTTATTGAATTAATTATGAGCCCTGATGTAGAAGAAAACAAGTGTTTAAGCAAGAAACCGCAAGTGCGGTTCGTATAGTAAGAGCAAGATCCGAGCCATATTTGGTTCGCAGAGCAAGAAAGTAAGCAAGTTTAGCATGGAAGATGATTCAAAGCAAGCAAGAGAGGTTCGAATCAAGCAAGAAAGTAGCAAGATTAGCAAGAAAACTGGTATCGGGCATAAAAAGAAAGAGAAACTTAAGCAAGAAAGAAGCAAGAGAATCGAGAACCAAATCAAGATTAAGGGGGTGAATATTGGGTTAATCTTGATTGGTTCAAGAGAGGTTCAAGTTACAGGTCTAGTATTTGAGTGTCATGTGTTATTTAAAGCATGTAGCAAGTTTTTGTTTTGAACTAGTCTAGGTAGTGGAGTAGTAGGAGGATGTTAATTAGTGGTCTATTTTATAGAAGCACTAAGTCACTAATCTATGTTTGTATGTTTTCTTTTAGTCTATTAGTATCTATGTATTATAAGTAATGAATGCAAGAGTTTGAATATGATTTTGAGCTTTTGAGCTTAAAACAAATAAATGGAAGGGGGCTGGAGGGCCAAATTCATACTTGTTATATTTTTTCAAATTGCCCCAGTTTTTTTAAATGCATATAACGTTTTTGTACGACATCATTTTTTAAAAATAAAATTATATCATAAAATCGAGCATCTTGTTCTCTTTAATTTGAGTAAATATTGTTATATTTTTTTAAAAAATCAACATTTTTTAAATGTCTATGTCATGTGGGTATGACTTGTGTGATTAATAACTACGTAATTCTGAATATAAATTGAGTAATTATCATATAACTTGCATAATTATAAATATAACTCGTGTAATTTTTTTAACGAGAGTAATTGTACTTTGCGCAATTAAGACATGGATTAAATTACCCCTCCGCCAAAACACCCATGTCACACCTCGATAACTTTTTCGTATGTAAATTACACTTTGTTAAATACATAACCAGTTAAATTACACTTTGTTACACTTTGTAGTGGCGGTCGTAGGGCGGCAATGGGGGCGGTCCGAGGCCTCGGCGGGGTTCCGAGGCGATGAAGGTTAGTGGTGGGCATGGGGCGATTGGTGGCGAGGCTAGGGGCGTTGGTTGCGGTTGTAGGCGGCGGGTCGGTGGTGGAGGTGAAGATGAATAGTGACAGCCATTTCTTTCAAGTAGGAGATTCCGACTCTTTTGATTGAATTCCTTCAAAATTTAGAAGGAATCTGAAATCATTTATTTGAATGAATTTAAGGGAGTTCTTTCCAATTTTGATGTCAAATTATTTTTCAACCAAACACATTAAGAATATAATTCAAATTGTAATTTTAATAAGTGTTTGTAAACAAAACACATTGACTAATGAAATTCCAATTCCATACTAAACGCACCCTTACGCTTTACAATTTTTTTTCTAGCCAATCAAACTATTCCATGTCTCTTACTTGGATTGTTTTATTTTTCATTCTTTTATATTTTTAAAAGATGATGTTATATATAAATTTAAAAGTATTGTTGTGGCAAGGTTAGTATTATCTATTTTTCAGTGTTAATTTATTTTAAAACTTATTTGTGCTTGGTAATTTGCAAGTCGTCGAAGCGGAAACTTATAAGCCCGTCAAAGCTGCTTCAAAGTTCTTCTCTTTTATTTTTCAAATATTTTTATTTTAATTTCTAGATTTGTTGTGCATCTTACTTATGTTTAGAATTAAGTTCGATTTTAATTCTTGAGATTTGTTAAACATAACTATATTCATCCAAAAGATTGACAACATCCATTTAGCTCTAAAAGTTTCATAAATTGTTTTGATTTTAGTCTAAAAGTGTTATTAGTTGTTTCAAATTTATCTAAAATAATGAAGTTTTTGAGTGAAATTAAAACAACACATTAAACTTTTGGAGGTAATTTGGAGAAAAATGGTTAATTTAGTCAAATTTTAATAAGCAAAATTGAAATTAACTCTTATGTTTATTAGTGTTTCAACATTAACTTTTTTCATTGGATGAATATCAATGTACAAATCATTATAACCGAAGCTTACTAATTTAATTTCCCGCCGCAACGCGTGGGTAATTTTACTAGCTTTAAACATTTAGAAATTGGTAAAATGTGATACTTTAAATGAAGTTTTAGAAAATGAAACGTTAGGAGTTAATTTTGAATTGGTTAATAGTCAACAGAAAATAGACCAACATTGAATGTTGATTTAGCTACTATCCGGGAAAGTAGACATGGATCGAAGTAAATGTATTTAATTAAACAACAATTGCGTGCAACCCATTTTATTAAGTAGCAAGTGTTTGAACAATAGTTGATCATTTGGTCCAATGATACAAGAATGATGGTTTGAACACATGATTTTTTTAGTCTTAATTTGAAACCTAACTCAAAAAAGGTTTTCTTATAATGATTGGTTTTCTTGTTTATGATGTTCCTAAATGAATTTAAAATCATTAGGAAATTATGGATGATTAATATTCCTCACTCTTTTAAACGCCATTACCAAAAAAAAAATAATAATAAAGACAAGTCTTTGAACAAGCTTTAAGCTAGCTATGCATTATGAAACAACGTAAAGAAGGGGATATCGAATTAGTCAACAGTCTACAGCGAATAGACTAGCATTAATTGTTCTTAACGTTTTCTTACCAAATGATGACCAAATAAGCTTTTAACAACCACAAATGTTAAGTTTAATGGAAAGTTACATAAAACAGCAATTCATTTCTTTTAATTGTCCACGTTAATTAGTTATGGAACGTACCACCCGTGAGTTTAATAGATTTGGTTATGAATAACGATGAAAAATATAATAAACGAACACCTAGCAAGGAGCTACAAATGATTACATGGATAATTCTATCACAGAAATGCGACGGTCAAACTCGTTGCAAATCCGTTGCTAAAGGGCCTTGCGGTTGGTTTTGGCCAAGAGCAAAACAAATTTGCTACGTACCAACACTAGCTTTTGTGATGGAAATATCGTCGCTAATTAGCTATGAGTTTTGCGACAGAAGATGTTGGCAGAATTAGTGACTGTTTTTGAGCCATCTGAGCCCAATGTGGCGGTTTTAGCGAGGGATAATTGTTTGAAATAGCGATGGATTTTTATGATTGTTTTCTATACCACTTGGCGATGGCATTTTGACGATTTCAATTTTCATGTATCAAATAGCAACGGACTTTGTACAAAATACCTTTTGGTTTTGCCGTTTTGCGAGTACCACTAAGGGAGGAGGGGGTGGTGCTCGAAGGGCATTTCGGTTTTGGCCTACCCGGGCGGTAACACCGCCGCCACCCTCTCGGGTAGGCACCCGGGTACCCTGGGTGGCCGAAGAGAAGCCGATTCTAACGGCTAAAAACGTTACCGTTGGAGGCCAAGAAAAAAAAATTGAATCTTGTCAAACATGATCAAGATACACATTTTCGATTTCGATATGAGCTTGTCGAACATCTTTTAAGTTTAGCTTTAGAGTACCTCGATTCGGACGAGGAATATCTTAATTTTAATATTTGTAATATTTTAGTTTTAATTATGTCCTATTTTATTTTTAATTATATAATATTTTATTTTTAAATATGTAATGATTTATTTTTAATTATTGTAATTTTTATTTTTTAACAAAAGTAAATTAGCTTTTGAATTATTTTTATATTAAAATAAAAGTTTCAGTATAGTTCATGGTAACATTTCTAACTTTTTGAATGTTTCAGGGTACTTGTGATGTCACAGTGTGTGATTGGTGGATTACAGGGTAGTCCAGGGTACTCCATAGGAGTGCCCCCTCCTCCCTAATGTTGAATATCATATATGGCAGATACGTTCCGGTACCATGGATTTCAACATGCATTATGAGACTGACAACCGTACTGTTTTTTTTCCCGTGTGACACATTAGCGGGCACATCAACTTTTTCGATTGTCCCCAACTTTTCTGTCTTATATAGGGTCGTATTGTTGTCCAAGTTTTTCTCCATTTCCTCTTTGTTTTTCAATTTGATATTTTTTCAAATTTGTATTTACATTTTAATTTTTATAACTAAATGAAATACAATAAAAAAATAAAGCAAACTTCTTTAGTTATAATAAAACTTTCTTACCTTGCTGTGTTTAAAATTGATATTATTTATAACAATTTTCTGACCTTCTCACGAGTCAATTCATGAATTTTAGACGGCTTTAGCAACAATTTTAGGGCCGTTCCGAGAACTCTCAAAAAATTTTAAGCCATTGACAAGTACAAAAAACAGCCTTTATAGTATAAGGTCAATAATAACATGTATGTAAAAAGTTTATATACTATAATAATTATTTATACCAATAAACAAAAGTATTGAAGCTAAAAATCTAATACTTGACTCAATCGTGAGGTCCTCCTATCATTTTTAGAATTGAATAGGTTTAGATTGGGTAAATAGTAATTGACTAAATTAATTTAATGAATAGACTAAAATAAAACAAACAAACAAACAAATCCAGTATATCCCACTCAGGAGCAGTGTGTGGGGGGTAGGTGGTGACTAGTATTTCCTCTATCTAGGTAGGTGGAGAGACCGCTTTCAAATAGACTCCCGACTCGATAATAAAAACAATAACGATAGCAAGTCAACATATAATATATCATACAACACACGGCACACAATATACAGTAATAAATCATCTAAAAGAATAAGAAAATGAAAAAGAATAAATCAGAAAAACAGCAAGTTTCACCTATAAAAGGCAGATGTGGACTACGTACACATCAGGCCCCGAACCATGTCTTCATTAACCCTTCCTACCTACAGATCCCACTAAAAGTATTTAATTTTAATTCTACGCCCCCACTCACTTCTATTCTCGATCATGTGCTTAAAGAGGTGCAAGTGTATCATATCTCGCCTAATTATCTCGTCCCAAGTCAATCTAGGTTTTTCTTTACTCCTCATACCCTCTAAGATGATGTTTTCTACTGCTTTAATTGGTGTCGTCATTGGTCTCCTATTCACATGCCCAAACCATCTTAATCTTACCTCTCGTATTTTATCTGCGATACAAACCACTTCTAGCTAATGATCTAGAATAAGTAAATTGTTATTGAGTTTGTTAATGATCTATATATTTTTTAAATTAAATACATAAAAAGATATATAATAAAAATTGTTTTTTAAATAGCAGACCTTCAGAAAATTAGACACTGACCAGTCGTCCACCTCGCCCCATAGTGCCGCCCTTTCTTTTTGCTACAAGTTTTTTCTTATACGATCACATTTGAAAATGAGCACTGAAAATATTATCCAAAATATTATGTAAAAATTGTGTTGGTTTAGCTACGGACTTTACCTTCGAAAAAATATTTTACAAAATGGAACTTAAGCTACGGATATGTTAATCTATTTGTATAATTAATATATTGTAAGGCCCCGTTTCCGGGCACCTCACAGCTGGTCATCATCGCACTTAAAACACACCATTACATAATCCTTACTAAAATCATGCAGCGGAAACATTCAAATAACTTTTCATTTTACTATAAATGCTTTTGCAAAGTAATACAAAAAGTCATCCCAAAAGAGTTGAGTAGCCGGCTCGTGCCATCATCAGCAACCTCACCTGCCAACTTGAAACACATAAAAAGTCAGCGTTGCTGATTGAGTTCTAGTTTTATAAATAAACATACTTTACTTTCATTAAAACCGTTTCTTTACTTTATGCTATCACACATTATACGTACACATAGATAATATCGTTATTATCTTCATCATTCGTTATCTTTGGTTTTATATGGATCTTGTCACACTTTACCCTTATCACGACACGCAGCCATGATTACGGAGTTCGAGTGGCAAGGAGCCCGTTTCATACTTTATCATTACATTTCTTACGTTCATTACTTTCATTTGTTTATTCTTTAACTTTCATTTATTCGCGTACCTAAGGTAGAGTTTAGGAGTACCATTGCTATATACAATACCTTTCTGTTTCATGGTGCTGGAACTATGCCTATCATAGACCTAAATCGGCGCACCGCACCCTCCTAGCCACAGCACCTAAGGTAAAGTTTAAGTGTACCATTGCCATATGTAATATCCTTCTGTATCATGGTACTGGACCTAGGCCTATCATAGATGTTCTATATCGGCGCACCGCACCCTCCTGGCCACAGTACCTAGGATATGCAGCGATGGTTCTATACAATGGTTGATCCCAGTGTCAGGATTTTACCCTTTTCGTAGCACACAACCACGATTACTGAGGTCGCAAGACAAGGAATCCATTTTGAGTTTGTTGCAACAACAAGGTCGCTCACCTCCTATATTTGTTTGCAAGCCTTTATTACTCTCATTCATTATTAATGCATGTATTCATTCAACATGTTCCTCTTTCATTATTTTTCACTTTACGTTACATAATACTTTCATTTCATTCGTTAATCATAACATGTAAAGTCACGGGAAAGATAAACATACATCGAAACAAGGAACATCAACATTTAACAGTCATCAGTCATCACCATCATACAGGGCTACATCATACTTAACATACATACATCATGCATAAACATGCAACACTATCATCATCATGCCCAACATCACTTCTAAGGCCTCAACGACTATCTTACATGCACTTACGGGAACTTCCACGTCAAAACTTACACCTGCACTTTTCCCCAGAAGTCAGTGATTAAACTACGCTTCTCTTCGGGTACAACAGTCCTATTTGGGCGTATGGACACCCTTCAGTCGCATGGCCTTTATGCGACTGAACATCATGCGACTACGCCACTGCGAATGGGCTTCCATGCGAATGAACTTCTAATCGTGCGAATGGACCCTCAATCATGCGATTGAACACTGTGCGAATGGGCACCTATGTGACTGGGCTCTCAGTCGTGCGAATGAGTACCTATGCAACTAAGCACCTATGCGACTAAGCACCTATGCGACTGGGCTCTTAGTCCATGACCTCTCATGCGTCTAGACCCCCAGTCGTGCAACTGAACCTCAGTCGTGCGACTGAACCTTAATTGCCCCTCAGTCGGCCGATTGGGCTCCAGTCGGTCGCCTAGCCCTAACTGATGCAGAATGCAGTTCATCCCGAACCGCAGCCGTGACTTTCAACCTCCAAACCCTTCCAAACTCATTCTAAGCCCAAATCAACCCTCCTAAACCTTAGGGAGTCATACTACCACATCATTCAATCACACACAGGTCCGAAATCACACCTTAAACACACTACACACAATCACACCCAAATGGGTCAAACACACACATTTTCAAAAAACGGGTTTCTGTGTGTTCTAGCCCCAAAACTGGTTGAAAACAAGTAAAATAGGGGTCCTAAAACTCACACAAACAAGAAGAAGAAGAGCTTCATTTTGACTCGCTACACGACGATTTCCAAGCCCGAATCGACCCGAGTCAACCCTTTCTTCCTCTTTTCTTCCTTTCTCTCTTCTCTATTTCTCTTGTTGCTGAAATGAGTGTGTGGGGAGGGGGAAATGGGCTGCCCTCTCCCTTAATATGTCCCCATTTGCCCAACTTACATGCGTTGGCGAGTTTGGTCCCCTGACTTTGAACTTTATTTCTTTTTTTTCGTCGGCTTCAAAGAAAATATCCAGGTGTTACAAATCCACCCCCTTATATAGGTTTCATCCCTGAAACCTGTTATTCCTCAAACAAGTGTGGGTAATGCTGTCTCATTTCATCTTCAGTCTCCCACGTTGACTCGGATCCCTTCCTGTGCTTCCACTGTACACACACAAGAGGAACCACTTTATTTCTCAGCCTCTTCTCTTTTCTATCGATGATTGCCACTGGTTGCTCCACATAATTGAGCCGTTCATCTACTTCGATATCCTTCAGTGGAACAATCATATCCTCATCTGCCAAACAATTCCTTAGATGAGATACGTGGAATGTCGGGTGTATTCCACTTAACTCATCTGGTAACACCAGTCTATAGGCCACCTCTCCCACTCGAGCAATTAATCGAAAAGGACCTATGTACCTTGGGCTCATCTTACCCCGCTTTCTGAAACGAATGATACCCTTCCAAGGTGAGACCTTCAACATAACCTGGTCACCCACCAGGAACTCAATCGGCATGCGTCGTTTATCAGCATACGACTTTTGTCTATCTTTGGCTGCCTTCATGAAGGCCTTGATCCTTTCAAGATTTTCATTCGTAGCCTCGATCACCTCGACGCTCCCTAACTCTTTACGACCAATATCACCCCAACAAATGGGTGTTCTGCATCTCCTACCGTATAGCATCTCATAAGATGGCATACCAATACTGGCATGATAGCTGTTGTTGTATGAGAATTCAGCTAACGGTAAATGATCATCCCAACTTCCTCCAAAATCAATCACACATGCCCGAAGCATGTCCTCCAATGTCTGAATGGTCCTTTCTGACTGTCCATCAGTCTGGGGATGATAAGCCGTGCTGATATGAAATCTCGTCCCCATAGCGTCGTGGAATTTCTTCCAGAATTTGGATGTAAACCGGGTGTCACGATCGGACACAATAGACACCGGCACACCATGACGAGTTACAATTTCCTTGATTACCAGATCAGCCAACCTCTTAGATGAATATGTCTCGTGAATCGGTAAGAAGTGTGCACTCTTCGTCAAGCGGTTAACAACCACCCATATAGCGTCATACCCTTTCGGAGTACGCGGTAGCTTCGTAATAAAATCCATGGTGATGTGCTCCCACTTCCATTCCGGTATATCCAAAGGTTGGATCTTTCCATACGGATTTTGATGCTCGACCTTCACTTGTAAACAAATAAGGCATTTACTCACATACTCCACCACATCACGCTTCATACCCGACCACCAATAGTCTTTCTTCATGTCTTGATACATTTTTGTAGCACCAGGATGAATAGAGTATCCAGTCTTATGACCTTCGTCCATAATATTCCCCCGTAGATCCCCGAGATTAGGAATCAACATTCGTCCAAACCGGGTTCTAACACCAAATGTGTTTTCACCCAACTCTGCGACCAGGCCACTCATTCTTTCAGAGTTAAGATGATCTTCCTTCAATGCCTCATCCTGAAACTCTTTGACTTGCTTCATCATATCAGAGGTCATAATAAACTGGTACACTTTCACCTGAATCGGCTTGGGTCTTTCCTTCCGGCTAAGGACATCCGCCACCAAGTTGGCTTTGCCCGGATGGTAATGGATCTCACAATCATAATCCTTTATGAGCTCCAACCATCGCCTCTGCCTCATATTCAAATCCTTCTGCTCGAATAAGTACTTCAAGCTCTTGTGGTTGGTGAAGATGGTGCATTTCGTCCCATAGAGATAGTGCCTCCAAATCTTTAGTGCAAAGACCACGACTGCTAGCTCCAAGTCATGAGTGGGATAGTTGACCTCATGAACCTTCAACTGTCGGGATGCATAAGCTATAACTTTTCCTCTCTGCATTAACACACACCCCAACCCCGAGTAGGAAGCATCAGAATAAACCACCAGATCTTCACTTCCATCCGGGTAACAACAGAACAATAGCTTGAGTCAATCTGATCTTCAATTCTCCGAACGCCTTCTCTTGAGCTTGACCCCATACATACTTTACATCTTTCCGGGTCAATTTGGTTAGTGGAGAAGCAATCTTTGAGAAGTATTGAATGAATCTTCTGTAATATACCGCCAAACCCAAGAAACTATGGTTCTCGGATGGTGTCTTTGGAGACTTCCATTGCATCACCGCTTCCACCTTTGTCGGATCCACCATAATCCCCTCCGGATTCACCACGTGACCCAAGAACTGAACTTCGCGCAACCAAAACGCGCACTTGGAGAACTTGGCATACAACTTCTCCCTTCTCAACGTCTCCAATACCTCTCGAATGTGACCGGCATGCTCTATCTTGCTTTTCGAATAAATCAGGATATCATCAATAAACATAATCACTGATTTATCCAACATCGGCCTACACACTCGATTCATCAAATCCATTAAAGCAGCTGGCGCATTGGTCAAACCAAAAGACATGACAAGAAACTCATAGCGACCGTAGCGCGTGCGAAAAGCTATTTTAGGAATATCCTGCTCCTTCACCTTTAGCTGATGGTAGCCCGATCGAAGATCTATCCATGAGAACCAACTGGCACCTTGAAGCTGATCGAACAAATCATCTATACTCGGTAACGGATACCGATTCTTCACCGTCAGCTTGTTCAACTCACGGTAGTCTATACACATCCTCATGCTACCGTATTTCTTTTTCACGAATAGGACCGGAGCACCCCAAGGAGAGATACTTGGTCTAATGAACCCCTTATCTAGCAGCTCTTGTAACCGCTCCATCAATTCTTTCATCTCCGTATGAGCCAAACCGATACGGTGCTTTGGCAACTGGTTGGGCACCCGGTATCAGGTCAATCTGAAACTCTATCTCTCGGTCAGGTGGCACTCCTGACAAGTCTTCGGGAAACGCATCTGGAAAGTCACACACAACCGGTACGTCAGACAGTTATGGTGGGGGCATATTCACATCCTTCACATATGCCAAGTAGGCACTACATCCACGCCTCATGCACTTTCCCGCCACCGCCATTGAGATCACTTTCGGGATCGTCGTGACCCGA
>BJCO01807747.1:0-12167 GCA_018326465.1 Flaveria floridana
ATTCCGGGAATATAAAATTTTGTGGCAAAAGAAAACATAAGAATCAACCAGGGTGCTCGAACCAACACGTCGGGATATGATGCTAAAAAATATATGAATAATTATTATTTATTAATTTTAGTTTTCTTTTTCTTAATTCAAATCTAACAAAAGCTGCATATAATGATGGTATTTAAGTTATCAATAATCGTACGATTAGGTGTTGTATAAACAACAAGCTTGACTATAGCTTTAACACATCCATTATGTACATAAATAGAACAGCTATTAATGCATCCGATAAATATATATTTATGGGTTAATTTGAATTGAAATTGAAATTGCAATGTGTGATACATCTTGTTTATAAATTAAAAGTAACCAGTTTGTTAATTTGCCAAAAGTAAGTTGGAATATAGCAACCATAGGGCGGAACGAACATGGGCGAAGCTTCATTGGGGCCGGGGGTGCCTCGCTCCCCTCTCTTTTTCGTCAGTAGTGTAAATTTTCGGCTCTATGGTGTAAATTTTCGGTCCGGTAGTGGAAATTTTTTAATAAATATAGAGTTCGCCTCCCCTAAAATAGTTTATTTTCGCTCCCGCCCCCTAAGATTTGGCTCAAGCTCCGCCACTGGAAACGAAGGCGCCAACGGTGGTGGTGGTGGGCGTTAGCAGTGGTAGAGGTAACAACAGAGGTAGTGCGCAGGCGAGCGATAAGCTAACAAGGGGGCGAGGTTGAAGGGGTCTTGCGCAACCTTCGGATTGGGTGGCGGCAATGACAATGATGACCCGTACGACAATGGTGTTGGCGATGACAACAATGTGAGAGATTATAATTCCTTAATTTTTCAACCAAGTGTATTAAATTCTTCTTTAAGTTTTTTTTTTATTTCCTTTTAAAGAAATTTGAACCAAACGTCTCATGAAACCTGTAAATTATTTTTAGAAGTGTGTACACCAGAACACCAGACGAGTTAGGGACAGAGATGCAGAGTATATACTGTTACAGCGAATATACCATTACTCTTGATTAAAGTTTCATATTTTCATCTTTTCTTCACGTTATACAACAAGAAGATAGTTAGATATGACAGAGGGTATTAGGTTTAATGAAAAACTCACTCCAAGTTATAATTGTAAAAGATAAATAAAAGCATTCAAGCTCCGTCCATCGGTCCATGACGAATTAATATTAATATAAATTAATTATGATAAATATTAGGCAAGTTAGGTGTGGTTTAAAAAATAATCAGATATGACATACTAAAACCAATGATCCTTAATTAAAATGATTAAAATGAGTTAGCTCAATACTTCAATAAAATATATAAGTTATTAGGGTTCAATTCTCACATGTAACAAGAAAAAGAGGAGTTTCTAGGTTGAGCCATGAGATTCTCTCATCTATGAAGAGTTTTCTCGTGAGGATGGTGTCAGGTTTATACTTAAGAAATGAACATAATCAGATGAGTTAATGGCCGTTAGCGATCCAATTAACAGTTAAAAAACATGATAAGCTAAAATATTTTCAAATTGGAAATCGGAAAGTAAGGGGCTGTTTATTCGTAACCTCTTAACGACAAAATATTATCTTTAATCATTTATTATTAAGATTACCTCTTAACCACTGCTATTAACTGTTAAAGTACTATTAAAAAACTATCAAACGGTCTTTAAACGTGTATGAAAATCAATGGATTTGGTTACCTCAATTTTGGTTGGAGAATAAGGCACCACCAACTCATGCGACGACGAGAAGCCCACCCAACCGCGGCTTTCCGCCATCATTCCGTCGCGATCCTCAGCGGCGACATCAACATCACCGGAGATATCGACGGTGAACAAAGCAGGCTCCGATTTGCATCGCTTAATAAGCTTCAAAGGCTTCTTCTGCGGTCGATTCACTGGTAGTCGTCGGCGAAGAGTGTGAGTAGATGATCTGATTCTCCGGTTTAACGGAATTCTTCCATGGATAGACTTCTGTGACATCAGTTGTCAAAAACAATAGTTGAAATGTTGTTGGAGTGTGTAGATACAGATTTTTTTATGTAATATGTGTGGTTATATATACAAGTTGATGGTGTACGTATAGCTTTGAGAATGACGCGACGGTTGCTTGGGGATCTAGAAAACATCTATGTTTTCAGCACAAAATATTTCCTTTTCTGTTATTTAATTTTGAGGTTTTCAAATAGTAGAATTTTAATGTTATTTAATGGCAAACTTAGGTATCATATGTAGGGGTGTTCAAATTCGAATATCCGAAAATTTCTAATAGTGAATTTCACTATCCGAATCTGAATCCGAATCCGAAATTCGGATGTCCGAAATTTCGGATTCGGATTCGGATTCGGATATTCGTTCGGATATCCGAATTCAAAGAAAATTTGTATTATTTAATAAATTTTATAAAAACATAATAATTTTTATTGAAGTTTTTATCGGATATCTGAAGTTTTTTATTAAAATGTCATAAATATAAAAAAATATCTGAAATATTTAATTAAAATTTATTATTTTTAAATTTTTATAAAATTGTTTTGGATATTTCGGATATTCGAAATATCCAAAAATTCTGAAAATCACTATCCGAATCCAAATCTGAAATTTCGGATATCTGAAATTCGGATATCCGAATTTTCGGATATCCAAATTTCGGATTTTCGGATATTTCGGATTCGGTTTCGGATTCGGATATTTTTTAACACCCCTAATCGTATGATACGCAGAAATGAGAGATAAAATGAAATGAAACATTGAGCGTGAATTAAAAATACATGTTTGGTTAGTGAAGATAATTAAATGAATTATTACGTAGTTAATTTCATTCCTTTAAATTCATTACATCCACCCCGTCTTCTTTTTTTTCTTCATTTCATTCATTCTTCAATCATTAATCACCACCACCACCCACTCACAATGAAATTCAAGTGATTTACAACACATTTGCGAACTTTGTTACGGTGGCAATAACGTCCCACACCTTACGCCGTGACCGCGCGTTTATGAACTTCATTACACGTGTTGCGCCATGTACATTAACGCGATTATCCCGCGCGCATCTCGGTCTTACCGTACGATGATACTAACATAGTTAATCGCACGTTGCGAAGTGTCTGCGAAATTTGTTACGCGCGTCGCCTCGATGCCAATATCGTGCTAGAAGAAAATTTTGTTTTTAGAGATTGAAACATTAATATAAAATAATATTGTATTTAACTTTAATTGGCATAATATTTAATAAAAAGGTTCAAATACAAAGTGTATTTTTACTACAAAGTGTATTTTTATTACAAAGTGTGAGAAGACACAATGAGTCAAAAAAGTCACATAAAATTATCTCACAATCTAAATCGAATTTAAAAAAAGTAATTCCGAGCTTTTGTTCCCCTAGCCGTACTCACTAAGAAAAAAATAAACGAAAAATAAAAAAACTAACGTTTTTTTATTGTGTAATTTATAAAATACACAATGACGTCATTATGTCATTATGAAAAACATAAAGACGTCATTGTGTCATATAAAGACACAATAAATTTTTTTTTTTTTCTGTAAGATGACGACGAGAGGAACAGGGAGTCCAAAGTACTTTTTTGAAATTCGATTTATATTGTGAGATATGATTTTTTGTGACTTTTTAGACTTATTCTGTCTTCTCACACTTTGTAGTAAGAATACACTTTGTAGAATAACCTTATCTAATATTTAAAATAAAAGTTATTTAAAAAAAAGATATTAAGAAAAGTAAAATTTTAGATTAGTAAGCAAAGAAGAAAAAAATAGCAAAGAGCATAAAAAATATGATCACTATGGATTGCAACCCACATCCTCAGGGTTAAAATAAAACAAATAACCGCTATACCAACCATCCATTTCGTTTTATTAAACTGTGAAAAAACATATTTAACCTAAGAAAAGTTAGTAAAATCTTAAAAAAAATCTAAACACTAAAGTTGTGCACCAATCAGATGGTGACACGTGATAGTCGGTGAGGCACCCCACTGATACTTCTAAATGGGTTATTTATAATAATTTACTTGTATTGAACATTTTTTTATCACGATAAAACACTTTTTTTTGAAAGGAACACGATAAAACACTTAATAAATAATTGACCTCTAAGTTTATGTTGCCTTCTAAACCTAATAATTAAGTCCTCTTAAACATGCTTTTTAATCTTAGCTTCTCATCGTACTTCTTAAAACTTGTGGGCCCTTTGTGAACATATTTATTATATAATCTTAATTACCAACTCCATTATGGTTTGTATCATATGATTTGTAGATCGTAACTTATTTTGTTTTTCCTTGTTTTTTTTATTTTTAATCCTATAGTTTTCAAACTTTACATTTAACACTAACATTTTTTTTCACTTTCAACTTTAAACCTATTTACTTTTATTTTTTATAAGTTTTTCATTTTACGTCTCAGTCTAAACTTTTGGAGTTTATATTTTTTTAGTTTAACGGTCGCATTGTGTTTTATGTTTCGGTCTAAATAATACACATTAACACGTCGTAACGCACGTGAATAGTTGAACGTTTTTGTATCTATTTTTCGTCCGTTTTATTATTATTTTTGTTTTACGAGCTTTTTCGGTGTAGATGGTTGCTAGTAACGATATGGCATTGATGCTACTTAGAACGGTTTTACGCCTCCCACCGCAACGCGTGGTGCTTGAATACTAGTATTATAAGCTAACAAGCATAAGCTTAAAAAGCTAAATCAAACACAAAGTTAAACTTATTTTATAAAAAAAATTAAAAAACTATAAGCTTTGTTAAAAAAGTCAGGCCAAACACCCCCTTAGAATCTTAGTTTTTTCGTACACTAATTTTTCCTCTCTAAGTTAAGGAAGGTCTAAGGATGGTTTGGTTTTAAATTGGTTAGTTTGAGAGTCATTTGAGGCTTTACAACATTAAATTATCTATTTATTTAAAAAATCAAATATAGAAAAAAGTTAGAGTTAATTATTATTTATTTAACTTTACCGGTTAAATAGATGTAAAATTATTAAAATACCCTTAATGTTAAATTAGTTAAAAATAAAAACCTAAACGTACATTTAATATAGAGGTAATTACATATATTTCTCTCTCCACCTAAAAAATTCATGTTTTCGAAAAAGACAAGCTTTTTCAATACATTATATAACATATCTTAAACGTACATCTTAAACATAATTTAAAAATATATAATTTTATAAGTTAAAAATTAAAAAAATACTAGTATTAAGCCCCTGCGTTGCGGTGGGGGGCGTAAAGTCAAATAACAACAATGTCATACTATCGTGAGGTTAGAGAGGAAAAATTAGTGTACGGGAAAACTACGATTCTAAGGGGGTGTTTGGCCTAGCTTTTTAACAAAGCTTATAGTTTTTTTAGCTTTTTTTTTTACAAAATAAGCTTAACTTGGTGTTTGATTTAGCTTTTTAAGCTTATGCTTATTAGCTTTTTTAAGCTAATTTGAAGAAACTAATCTGAAGATGGTGTTTTAGCTTATTTGAAACAAAGTTGATACATATCAAATATAAGTTATGTGATAATATGTAACCATACCTCTTTTGGTCATTTTACTAACATAAGCTAAACCAAAAAAACTAACACAAACACTTAAAAAGAGTTTATCAACTTGTAGAATATAAGCTAATCCAAACACTTAAAAAGAGCTTATCAAATAATAGAAAATAAGCTATAAGTCACCTTAAAATATAAGCATAAGTTAAAAAATAAAATCTAGACGAAACACCCCCTAAGCAATACCTTATTGCATAAGTAGGGCAATGGTTCGATTTTCATATGAGCGGGTCACGCGCTTGCACAAGTTCAAACATTTAGACCACTCAAACCACTTTTCGCAAATCTTCCAACGTATGTGTAAGAGTTGGGTAAAACTTGACTAAAGATGCTTACCAATAACGTTGGATCTTTACTTGTAGACTACTTCACGAATTATTCATCCTCCTAGGTGGGACAACTTTTCAGTCGATTTCTCTCAACTTTTTCATTTCAAACACATCATTTTGTGAATCGATGTTCATTCATCATAGTTTAATTCTAGGTACTTGTTAGTTAGTGGTAAAAATCTAGATATGAAGATCACAAACCTATATAGGTACTTTGATAATTATAATAATAATATTTATATGCATGTAATTATTTATGTTTAAAATTAGTGAAAACTAATTTCCTTACGGAAATTTTGTAACACTCATTTGCTCTCAAGTTTTTATAAATTGATTGAGTTCACAAATTCTTTAGGAAAAGCTTAATATTATAAAATGAGCTGCGTTATAGAAACATATAATGTAATACGACCTCCTCCTTTTAAAAATTTGGTTTTAAAAAAAGTTGTCATAAAGAACTTTGGTGTTATAAACTAAATAGTACAATTGGGTCAGATATGTGATGTTATTTTATGCATCACAATATGTATTAAAAATTTTCCTTATACAAATTAGTGGGTAATATTATATTATGTCCATTTGACTATCTCAAACATCACCACAATACTATCAATATAAGAATTTGTATGAATGACGAGAATCAATAGGATGCAGGGAAAGAGCATTATGAAGCTTGCATGAGGAAAGTAACATTTAGCGTAACTAGTAGTGTTGTTCATGAGTCGAATCGAACCAAACGGATCTTTGCTCGTGTTTGGCTCGTTTTTAAACCGAACTGAGCCGATCGGCTCATTTACAATCGAGCGGAAAATTGAACGAACATTTTTCAAGCGTTAATTTTTTGATCGAGCATTGAGCGAGCACAAATGAGCGGTGAACAATTTATACATATCAATTATTTAGTGTGTCGTCTGATTATATTGCAAAGCGAGACGGTGTCAATGTTGGGTCTTAGCTTTCAATGACTTAAAATGAAGCCCATTTCACAAGATAGCATTTTTATGAATAACAATACATTGTGATTGTCGATAAGATTAATACTATAGCCGATGAGGTGATGAATATATTAAAGAGAAGGATACATAGAGTGGAAGATAATCAACTAAGAGTAAGAGCAGTGTCAGATTTTTATTTATATCGACTTAGGATTTCACTTTAATGCTTAGAGTTAATTTTTTTATTGGATTGATTGATCTAATATATATAAATATAATCGTATAATTGTATGTAGTAGGTTAAATCTACTGGAGTAATGTGTATAAATTATATATATATATATAATAAAAAATAATTTGATCCGAACCGAGCCGAGCGGACCTTTGCTCGTGTTTTGCTCGTTTACAAACCGATCCAAGCCGATCGACTCGTTTACAACCGAGCAGAAATTCGAAGGGGCATTTTTCGAGCAAATTCCGAACGAACGTCGAGCGAGTGCGAGCGAGTGTCGAGCAACGAGCGTTTTGAACAGCCCTAAGCGCAAGTCATGCCCAAGAGGCTAAAATATGATTCATCCACCTCCCTCTCTCTCTCTCTCACTTGCACGACTTTACATTCTGTCATTTACTGTAATTATCCAAACATTTCCTTCGATCAATACTTATTCTCACGGGCGAGGGTAGCCTAAGAAAAAAAACCCTATTCATCTGGCAAGAGGCGTATCCACTATGTCAGGTTGATGCGAAAGGATAATTGTTTCTTCATCACCCAACCCTGTAATATAAAAAACTATGTTAGAACACACGTATTACATGGATGAAATAAATCTAACTTCTTAAAATCATTACTTTTTATGAAAGTTTTGTATATTAGATGTTATTAACCATTGGTAAAATAAAAATTAAAAAAAATATCTGAAAAAAATTATAAAAGACAAGTAATGAAGATTAAGCATTATAAAATTATATTTTAAAATGTGATATAATTAAAATCGTATAGTTTAGTAAATCTCAATAAACTATTAGCATAAGAAGATTTACATTTTAGAGTTAAAACCATTATCATTTAATATTTTAAAGGAACTTACAGTAACTAAGATAATTGCTTAGTAATAGTTAAATCCTTTAAACAAAATTAAACAAATAATTTTTAAATTAATATTGAAAACTTTTAGGTTGCTTGATTATGCAGAGAAATAATAAAATTATTAATCTAAAATGAAAGATAAAAATACAAGAAAAAAAATGAGAAATTTAAATAATAATAAAATTATTAATCTAAAATGAAAGAGAAAAATACAAGAAAGAAAATGAGAAATTTATATAAGGAAAGGAGAATGAAAATTTAATAAGTGTTTAAAATCATTTAAATTAAAATGTGTATATGAGTTTGGGCGGGAAGACCGACTGAGAATGCATGGAATCGTGACACGTGTCCTTAAAAACCTTAGTTTATTAGAATAGATAGATATGTTGTTAATATATTATATTTATAAATTTTATTAAACACAAATGACAATATGACCACTGTATATTTCCTCCTCCTCCACTAGAAACATATAATTCTAAACAATAAACACGTCAAAAATCCATATCGATCACCAAAAGGCCATCAACCCTTCCATTTCAAATCAATATAAAAAAATAGAGGTTCAATGAGTGTTTATTTGAGATCGGGGTGTCAAACGGGTCAAGTTTACGGGTTGGTGAGTCCAACCAGGCACAAACCATAAATTTTTATATGTACCCAAATACGACTTGAATAAAAAACATATCAGACATATGAATCCGAACGCAACACTAAAATTCATGCGTGGACATGAACACGACCCATTTTCTTATCTTTGTTTCATGTGTTCTTCGGAGGAATTCGACCTCTTCAATCTCGGGATACCATTTAAATTACTATAACTACTGTTGGGTTGACATGAACATGATTTTTTAGCTAAATGGGTTCGCAAGTCAAACCAAACCCGACCTGAACTCATATATACTATAACTAAAATCCGTAAATCTTGTGTTAGGCTTGTGTTGTGTTTTCATTTTGTGTCAGATATTCATACCCCTAATTTGAGATATACAAGAAAATGAATATAAAAGTCATAAATTTAAGAATGATATAAATTACTATATTTAATATTTTTTAATAATAAATACGAGCAAATATCATATATAGCAAACATAATTTTTGTAGTTTCATAAAAAAGTCCTGTAACAATTTTTTACATATAAAAAATCAATATACATTTTGTTTTGTTTCATAAAGTCCTTTAACAATTTTTTAAGCATTAAAATACCTTCACTTGGTATATTTAAACAAAATTGTAAAATTTTAAAACAATTTGTAATTAGCACATCGGATTGTTTATTTGTTTCTACCTTCTTCTCTTGTAACATGATTTTCTTTAATCTAAAACAAAAGATATGAGATAGACATTGAAAAGACATAATAACTACTTAACACGTGACAAAATTTACGCAAACAAGTCGTTTGTTATTATTTTGCATTTACGCGAACGATTTCAAGTTGCTCTAAAATATTTTGTATTTGTTCAAATTTAATAAGTGGACGGATTTAAATGTTTGAAAAAGGGATTTTTATGAAACAAAAAAAAGTATTTTGATTTTTTATATGTAAAAATTATTGAGAAATTTTTGGGAGAAAAAAATTTTTATGATTTTTTTTATGGTATTTGCCGAAATATATTTTTATGCAAGTTTTACAATGAATATATAAACTTACCTCTATTATATTGGAGGTTGTAAGAAGAGGTTTCGTTAAAACATAAAATACAAATTAGACCACATTGATCCTACTAGTAAAAAACTAACAGCCTATTTGTTTCCTATTTGTTTCCTACTAGTAAAAAACTAACAGCCTATAGATACACCCAGATTTGGTATCTGGACACATTGCATATAGGCATTTACCAATACGGCCCATATTGCCTAGTAAAATATCAAATCCGTCAATTCACGATTTTATCCGACTCGAATCGTCCTTTGCAGCTCTTAATGATAGGGGCTGTAATGAGCCTTATGATCATAATAAGATTTTATGATTTTTTTTAATTTTAGATTTATATTTTCTAATTTGTATTTTATTATGATTTGTTAGTTTATAATTTGAGTATAACTCTTGCTTTTATATCAAAATTATTTATAAATTAAATAAATAAAACTAAAATGTAAGTCAATAACCAATAGATGTAACTATAAAATAATCCATGATAAATTTATTTATTAAATTTGTGAACAAGTAATTTCTAATAGCAAAAAGAAGTCTAAAATGATGAGTCAATATTATAACTGAGTATTTATAAAAGTAAAAAATTAAACTTAAATATATAAGTTAGTAAATTATAAAATATTAATAGAACCAATTTATAAATAAAAAATCCAAAACTAAAATATTAAAAATAAAAATAGGAATTTTTACTTACGATCATAAGGCTTGTTACAACCCCGTAAATTAAAGTTATTACGTTCTATAACGAATAATATTAACTGATTTGATATTTTACAGAGCAATACAAACTGTATTCAAAGTTTCCTCAATACCTGTGTGTACATATATTTTGACCCAATTTAAAACCGTGTTAAAACTCAAATCAAATTCAAGTTGAAACTCAAAAAAGTGATTTGAATTCATTTCGAATACGTGTTGATGCAAATAAATTATGAGAACAAACTAAACTAAATTCAGTAATATATATAGAGAGAGGATATGCTACAAATGCTATATTTCCTAAAAAGGGTGAGAAGTGATTCTGGTCGTTGGATCAACTCATTAAAATAGATCAATGGTTTAAAAAAACGCAGTGGTAAACATGTAAATAAGTGGAAAACTGCTAACAGGTGGAGGGGCAAAAAAGTAATTTGACACAATAAACCGTCACCACCACTTCCATCATCGTCCTTTCAATTCGCCAACCTCGAAAACCATCTCCGACGAAAACCTCAAACGTAAGCATGGATTCCGTTCAAAAAGCATTACCGTCGAAAACGTCTTTAAAGTCTATTGAACATTCGCCAACCTCGAAAACCACAAGCATAAACTCAGAAACACTACGAATAACTCCCATCGAAGAGCAAGCACAAATAGGTAAAACCTAATCAAGCATGATCTAGCGGTTTTATTGTGGAATTTCAACCGAGAATCATTGTGTTAAAAATCTATCTTTGTATCATGTCTTTGGGATGGTTCATTGTGTCATTATTAGGGGGGGTTTAACCGAGCATGATTCATTGTGTCATGAAAACTACTAATGATGTGTCTTTGTGAAGGTTCATTGTGCCATGATTTGAGGATTCATTATGTCATGATTCCTGCTAATAATGTGTCTTTGTGAAGGTTCATTGTGTCATGATGGGGGATTCATTGTGTCATGGTTTGGGGACTCATTGTGTCATGATTGGGGGATTTGTTATGTCATGGTTTGGGGATTCATTGTGTCATGATTCCTGCTTATAATGTGTCTTTGTGAAGGTTCATTATGTCATGATTGGGGATTCATTGTGTCATGGTTTGGGGATTCATTGTGTCATGATTGGGGGATTTGCTATGTCATGATTCGGGATTCATTGTGTAATGAAAACTGCTAATATTGTGTCTTTGTGAAGGTTCATTGTGTCATGATTGGTGATTCTTTGTGTCATGGTTTGGGGATTCATTGTGTCATGAAAACTGCTAATGATGTGTCTTTGTTAAGATTCATTGTGTCATGGTTTGGGGACTCATTGTGTCATGATTGGGGGATTTGTTATGTCATGATTCGGGATTCAATGTGTCATGATTCCTGCTAATAATGTGTCTTTGTGAAGGTTCATTGTGTCATGGTTTGAGGACTCATTGTGTCATGATTGGAGGATTCATTGTGTCATGATCCTGCTAATAATGTGTCTTTGTAAACGTTTATTGTGTCATGATGGGGGATTCATTGTGTCATGTTTTGGGGATTCATTGTGTCATGATTCCTGCTCATAATATGTCTTTATGAATGTTCATTGTGTCATGATTGGGGATTCATTGTGTCATGGTTTGGGGATTAATTGTGTCATCGTTTGGGAATTCTATGTGTCATGATTTGGGATCCATTGTGTCATGATTGAGGATTCATTGTGTCATGATTAGGGGGGTTTCAACCGAGCATGGTTGTGTCAAAATCTATCTTTGTGTCATGTCTTTGTAAAGGTTCATTGTGTCATGAATAGGGATTCATTGTGTCATAGTTTGGGAATTCATTGTTGTCACACCCTAACCTTGACGGCGGAATCGTCGAGATGTGAGAGTTAAGATCGTTCACAGCCACATAACGCTATTATTAAATCCAAATATATTAATCAAGA
>BJCO01807749.1:0-35887 GCA_018326465.1 Flaveria floridana
ATAAAACGGTCTCAGGCTGATCGAGGTTATGTAAGAGAAACAAAGAACCTGCTAGCAACGGCGATCTAAGAGAAACATAGCAACCCGATGTCCGACAATGACGGACCAAGCTGGCGTCGCCGGAAACGGCAAGCCAAGCGGCCATCGTAGTCGTCTTTCACGAATGCATAACCGAGACCCTAAAAACGGGATCGCGACCGGCCGTCGCCGCTTTCTCAAGGGTTTCTCTCTCTAACCCCCTCTCTCTCCAAGTCGCCGTCGCCGAGAAACAGCAAGCCGAACGCAAGGCAGTTAGAGTTTCTCTCTCTAACCCTCTATCTCTCTAGTCAAATGAACGGGATTCTTCTAAGCAAAACAAGGGGCTTCTTAAACAACCGAAACACACACGTGAAAGGCACGTGAGGCCACCGACCAAATACATTAATAAGAATAGTAATTTGTGATTAACATGGTCAAAGCATGGACAATGTTTTCTAATAACGACACTTTTTCTTGCACTCAAAATATTAGCATCATGTGGTAATCTGTAACGTACAAGTGTGTAATTAAGTGGAATCGGTCAAATATTAAGTCGTTTATGTCATGTATTATAGAGTTTTTTATTAGATAGTTGCATTATAGAGGTTTTAATTGCATAGGGTTTTTTTTATTAGATAGTTGTATCAAGTATCAAGTATAGGAAGGCGGGCCTTGACGCAGCGGTTGAAGCTGTTCCTAAAAGAACAAAGGTCTCAGGTTCGATCCGTGGAAACGGCCTCCCCACAAAATGTGGGGGAAAGACCGCGTACATCTTCCCTTAAATGGGATGGACCCTCCCTGGACCCTGCGAACGCGGGAGCTCTTTGCAGCACCAGGTACGCCCAGTTGTATCAAGTATAGAGTTTATCTCTAACATATTATTATAGAGTTGTTTTATTAATTAGATATATTGTTCAATAAGGTTTACGTCATGTAGTTTTACAACAATTTTAATCCATAAATTAAAGTCACGTGACACCATATGTGGTCCGAGTAGAATGTGTTGTTTTTCATGTCGGTGATGGCGTAAGCGAGCAAAGTTTGGGGGAGGAGTGATAGGATACAACCCGCCTTTTATCTTTTTTTCACAAATAGTAAATTTAGGATCTAATTCGGACATCAAAATACCATATATAACACAAAATTGATCAGCTGATTCCTTCGAATCTAGCCTCCCAATCTGTCATTAAATCCATGAGTCGCTCGAGTTGACTTGTTAAAAATTGATATATGAATAAACATACATGTTAATAATGCATATCATTCTTCATTTTGAGTGTAATTTGTTACAAATCCAATTTTATCAATACTTAATTGTGATTAATTTGGATTTTATAGTTTTTGGATGGTTACTTGATGATCTCTAAAGAAAAATGCAAGAAATCAAAGAAGATGTTAAAAGTTTAGATGTTGTTATGGTTATGACTGTTTTTGTCATGATCATAACAAACCTCAGACCTTATAACTAGTTTGTTATGATCATGATAATTTCATTATAACCATAACACGCATCAGATCTCCTTTTTAATCTTTCTTCTTCTTCATTTCATCAAAGCTCCAAGAAGATAAAATCCTAGTTTCTCTTCATTCTTAAGTTTTATTTTTTGTAGAAATTTCATAAGATTAGAAGCCAAGTTGAAGATCAAGCACTCCAAAAAAGAATATAACATCATACCCATCTTAGCTTGATTAAGTCTGATAATCATTTAACCATGTATTGTTTGATTATTCAACTTGTTTGGGTGTTTTTTATCTATTATGAGCTAGAAACTTTGGTTCACTTAGATTAGATGAATCCTAGTTAATTATTGATGATTTACATGTTATTTAAGGTGATAATTATATTAATAACCTTAACAATGTTTTGAATGTTCTTTAATGATTATGTATGTTTGTTTGACTTGAGTATATGTGTAACACTTAATTAAAAACAATTAATAAACCTAAAGAATTGATAATAATTTAACCCACCCAAAAACCATGAAATCAAGATTACTTGCATTCATTATTTGTATCATCCAGATCTTGAATATTGTGTAACACTCGTACATCTTTGGTTCAAATTCTTCAAATCCGTTCATCACGTAACTTCCTCGATCCTTGGCTGTAATATTTCGGCCACTGAATTTCACCTTTTTACTATACTTATAGTCATCTTTTCTACTTGTGAAGAACATAAGAAACGTCTAACTTTAACTGGATTACACCTGAGAACTTCTATGATTGATCTTCTTCTGCTGCTATCGACCACCAACATGACGAGCCCCCCGTTATACTTTCTTTCTTGGATGCTAAACGATCAATCCCCGCTGATATATTTTTTCCTGCACCAATTATGTAGCTGTACCAAAAGATGATGCCTACTGCTTGCTTGATTTTGCACACAACCCGACCTCTACCTTTAGCAATCACAGTAATGATTGTTGGTAACACTTTGAATTAATATATCATCTATAATTATCGCTAATTATTTTATGAGTCGTCGATAATATGTCTGTAAAACTTTTACAAAATTTTGTTTTTTCAAGAATACTTTTAATTGGTAACAGAGTCGCAATAAAAACTAAGGTGTTGTTTGGTAGTCTTTTATTGGTGTTTAAAAAACTATCTTTTAATGGTTTATAAGTTATAGCCTTTTAATGGTTCATAACCTTTTAATGATTAAGAGACAAGAGGCATGCTGAATGGTTAGGAGATACCATTAAGATTTATTCTTTAACCATTAATCATTAAAATGACCTCAATCATTAAGAGGTTATGAACAATTAAGAAGTCGGCTCTTAATAATCATTAAAATACTACCAAACAACCCTTGAATTGAACGTATATTTTTGCACAATTGTTATCTTTAGTATATAATCTGAATTTTTCTTTTGAGATTATTGTACAAAACACGAAACTAATATAATAACAATAATAATACAATAATAATACATTCTGAGAATGGGAGTTTGCTTTTGACTAGATTAGGGAATCATTAGATGCTGACCATTAAGAGATTTGAACCATTAAGAGCTAATATATAATTTAACTATTCAAATATAAATGTCTGACAAATTAAATAAGAGTTATTAACTATTCAGCATTAGTATAATTCTTAATCATTCAGAGGCAAATGTCTGAATCATTCAGACATTTGCTCGTGAAACAAACAGTTTGAACCATTAAATGTTGAACCATTCAGACATCTGAACCATTAAAAAACTGATTCAGATGTTGTCAAATAACCCCTTAGTTAGTCGAGACCAATCCATTATCAAACTTTCACGGATCTTGTGTTATTGCCTATTGAAGAAATAAGATTCGATATCGTAATAAATAAAATATAGAAGTTACTTATGTAAAGAAAATGACAATTAAATTAGAATATATTTATTAACTTTATGACATAACTACATGTTATATCGTCTAAATAATACAAGAAAACACAAAATCGTAGGTAAGAAATACAAACATTCTATTATTTTCTTATTTTCTTATATCTATAAACGTTAAAACCAAAACAAAAGCAACCAACTTGTCTTTCATCGATTGATTTATCCAAAGAGGTTTAATACCAACGAAACATTGGCATCACAAAAAACTTCATTCCAGATTGACAGTGAAAACCGTTGCTTTCTCCACAAGCAAAGTAATATGGCTTCCATTTGTTGAGCACAAACTCAAACCCTTCTCCTCCCCCTTGTGATGTATTCGCTATACGTTTTGCCCACCGTAAGTCACACCGCAAAAAGCTCCATAGGTTTGGCAACAAATAAACGCTATGTGGATGTATATTGGTATCGCTAGGCGGATCGAATTTAAACACTGCAACACAATCAATTTTAGTATTTGGTCTTGGAAAATATGTAATTTTATTATAAGGCTCACTAACAATTGTAAGGATTTGGGTCGCATAAAATATATACAAGTCTTAAAACACTTCTAAAAAATTGTATGCTTGATGCATGCTAAATGCAGCATATGGATACATACCTAGAGTGTCATTGAAAAAGAAAGGAGCATTCATCCTAGCCCATTCAGTGTAATTAAAACCAAAACGCCAGTCATCAGATCCACCAACAACAATTCTTCTAGAACTCTGAACAGATTTCGGATGTCTAAATGGTTCGTTGGTATAGTTGAACTCAAACTTCCAATTTTGGGGTCCCTTTTGGAAGTTCGGGTTGCTTGACCCGACTGCAAATAGTGTCACGATTATGGTTATCGAAAGTAGGGATTGCGCACGTATCAAAGCCATTTTACTTCTCTTTGAGCTTTCTCAAATGGAATTAAAGAGGGTTGAGTGTAGTGAGATTGTGATTTGTGAAGTTTGGAAATGTGTGTTTTTATAGAGAGTAATCTTGCAAAGAATTAAACTAACAATTGGAAATCAGCCTAATTGTGGCTTAGTTGGTTGGTGTGTTGTTTGTTGAAACTTGTGGACCTTCTGAATTTCTTGTGTTCTCATTGGTTTGAGGCATAAGCATACAATTAAGTATATCAAATCGGAGGATGTTAAGGAACAAGTTATAATGAACAATGTCAATGTGTTGAGTCTATTGAACCGATTAAACAAAATCGTATAATGTTTATATGATTTTTTTCATTTTATAACAAACATGATTGTTTAGAGGTATGGATGTTAAGGACCAAACTCTCATCTCATGCATGTGACGATCAAATCTAACTCAATCAAACTGAATATCTATAAAATTGTATTAATTTATCTATAAAGCTATAAGGCTCATACCTTTCAATACATTTATGATAAATTGATAACACGTGAGGATAGCATGTATATATATATATATATATATATAAGTCGACCGTAATTTTATATAAATGTTTAAATTTATGTAAACATCTAAAAATGAAGGTGATGTATCCATTATATATAAATAAAGGGAGGTCATGAGTTCAAGTCTCACTTGAGCAAAATGCTTCGAGTTGAATCAGTGAGTTTTCTCAACAATGAGTTTCCTTCTGAGGGGGTTGAGGGTGCGATTCCGACTGAAAAACGGATAGGTGGATCTAATTAAAACAACATCTATCCTATAAAGTAGAGTCGTATATTTACCGTTTAAAAAAATATAAAAATGAGCTTTTACAAATGAAAATGATGTCAAGTTGGGTGACAAAGTATGCAGGTCAACGTCAACGGTCACTATTATAACATAATGCAACATACACTTAATTTGTGATCAACATGGTCAAAAAAGGCAATGTGAATTTTTGTTTTCCAATAAGGGCAGTTTTTCTTGCACTCATAATAGTAGAATTGTGTGTTAATCTCTAACGTACAAGTGATGTAATAACCGTTATTAAGGCACACGAAGTCCGTTCCGTAAACAAGTCGGGACGCATTGGTAAAATGGGTTAGCGAACGGTTACACCATTCGCCCTAAATCGATAACACCATCGAACATGTCACTGCTTGGGGAGAAGTAGATTTGTCTTTTTTAACCAATCATAAAATAGGTAGATGGTTTAGGGAAACCAAGAAACATCTAAGACCATTCTCCCTAAAACGAGGAAATTAAGAAAAACCAAAAAAAATAATGATGTGATGCTAATGTGCATATGAGAATATTGAAAAAAATTACAAAGCACTATTTATAAAACTGTAACAGTTAAAATAAAACAAATGAAGTTAATAAAGAATCGCCAAACCTAGAAAAACAACATATTACCATGCCCCGTCTTTGTAGGCTGCAACTATAGCCCGAGAGCCCAACCGTTAACTGTTGAAGATTTGTTCCAACTTTAATCTCTTTAAGATTGGACAAACTAGATATATGTGTGTGTTTTAACCCATATTATGGTATTGTTAATATGGTAAGCTTATAAACACGAGAGCAATACACTTGTATATGTTATTGTAAGCAACTATGTTGCCTTTTGATTGATAAACACACGAGAGTTCAATACTTTTCTTGTAAAAGAAGATTAAAACTATAAATGAATCAAGTTGTATCCGAGCTTAACTCACTTTGAGTTTTATGTCTAAAAGTATGATCGACTCATCATTATTTATTATACATTTATATTTACGGTTATCATTGTTAGGACTAGTGATCCAGTGAGGCAAAGTCTATTCGAGCATCTAAGTTTGGAGAAGTTTATAGTTATATTGTTATACATATAAAAGTATGCAACGTTTTTAGGCTCGGACAGGTTCGGCCTGGAATCGGGGGGGGGGGGGTCTGAGCAGCCCAGTTCGTAGTCTAAGGGTTGGACCGGCTGGTTCGTCCCGGTTTAGGGGTTGGACCGGTTTCATTTTCCGTTTTCATCTATAATTTTAATGAGTTTAATGAGTGAGTTGAACAACAAATTGAGTGTTGGAAATAAGATTATGTTAAATTTTATATATAGCCATACAATACACATATAAAATACTTGGATTGATTTATATATATAATTATATATATAATATCATATATACAATTATAAGATAATCCGGTTATTAAATTTACTAAAACTTCCTGTTCTCTTGGGTTTTGAAAAATTGAAATTATGTATGTTTAAACTCTTGAAGTTGATACTGTAATCATTCAGCATCTCACACTATCACACACTCCATTTCCGCCACCGCAAATTTCTCCGGCGACCACCAAACCCACCGCCGGTGCGACATGGCCACCGCAAAGCCCACCGGCCGTACGATCTCTCAACAAGCTTTCGACGAAATGGTGAAAGAGAACATAGACGATTTAGGTATGGATCCAATGGAAGCCCTAAGCGACGCAATCGAAACGCTGACACTTCAAGGCGTAGATCTCTCCGGTATCGTTACCGATTCACTCCCCGGAGAAACTAATCCGGTGATCCAATCGCTTGATCGAATTAAACAGTTGCAATGTTCGGATTGGAGCGATGAGGCGGTGGTAGATGAGGTTCTAGGGTTGTTGGATGGTTTGATTGGAATGTGTCGTGGTGAGGGGTCTGGAAGTGGTGCAATTGCTGCGAGAAATGGAGGTGTGGAGTTGATGTGTTCTGTTTGCTCGAAAGTTGGTGATGGTGGCCGTGATTCAGTGCTTGTATCGGCTTTAGATGCGTTGGCTGTGTTTGTTCATGGTATGATTGGTTGAATCGATCTGTTTAGTTGATGATTGTGCTTGTATTGGCTTTAGATGCATTTGCTCTTGTTAGATAATTTGGATGTGTTTATATCATTTGACTACTGTGACCTTGATTTGTGCTCATGAGGATGAAATCATGTAATTGATTGTAAAAAATTGAGAATAAGTAGAAGGACATGTAGTTCTAGTTCTCGATCGTAGCTTGGAGTAACTTACATGATTAGTGATAAATTCTATCTTTATGACCTCAGCATGTTATTAATTCCCTAAATTGAGACGTGAATAGAGCACAATTTGCTAGAGCAATGGAATCCTATCTATTTCATGACTGATAAACCTGATTTGTGTATAACCTTTGCCAATTGGGGGCCTTGATTAGTGTTCTTGAGCATGAATTGGATTTTTGATTGAGAATTAGTAGAAGATAGTGTCTTTTTAGTTATCGATCTTAGTGGAACAGATTTGCTTCCATGATTACTAATAAACTTTATCTTTAAAACCTTAATATGTTATGATATTCAACTGAATAGATCACATTTTGCAATGTTGAAGGCTTGAAGTGTTTAGCAATGACATTTTGGTTATACAGTAACAGGATAAACCATGTGAAATGGAAATGAACTTCTGATTTTAGCAACCAACTTTGATTTAGAAGCGTGATCAAAACCAACTTACACTTCCGCTACTACATTTGGCAACCAAGTTACATTTTATTTCTGATAACATGGCATTCTTTTAGTATTGTATATGCCATGTGGTTTTGATGTGACATCGATATATAATTTTAAATATAAATTTTTTAAAAATTTTATTTGTCAAACATGTAATATTCTTGAATTTTAATTCTTTTTTTCAAATAAAGCATTTCAACAATTACAAGTAAAATCTGTTAAATGGAGGCTGGTTGCTAAAATCGGTAGTAAAGTGTAAGTAGTTTCTACTTTGCACATATTAGAGTTGGTTGCTAAATTGAAGAAAAAGTGTAAAGTTCATTTATATTTCTTGTAGTGATATTAGTTTTTCCTCATGCAGATCTTCAAAGTACAGAAGCTTTTAGGCAAAATGGAGGACCAAAAATGTTGGTTGAGATCCTAACCAATGAAACTCAAAATGTGAAAATCTTGAACAGTGGTTTTTCTGTTGTTGCTGCTGCTTCAACTGGTAATGAGGTTATTAAGGAATCCTTTGTCGAGCTACACATAGATGAATTAATGGTTTCAATCATGAAGAAACATGCCAAGGGGAACATTCCCAGTTTATATGATGCTATTAGAGTGCTTTTGGCTGCTGATGATAACCGTGTGGTGGCTTCACAAGTAAGTTACTTAACAGAAGTACTTCTCTTAAGTGCTAAATATCTCATGCTATTAGAAGGTCAATTAAATCAAACGTTACATAATAAAAGTTTGTCACGTTTTGATGCAATATACCCATTTTAGACTAAGGTTCAAATCACTTCAGCAGTTCGAAATATTATCCTATAATTTTGGGTGTTCTAAATAGATTTTTTTTCTGTATTTTTAGGTTTATGGCTATGCTCGACAATTTGCCAAAACTGGAATTGCTGAAGCTCTTGTGGAGTCATTAAAGGATGGAATTAGCTCACCAGGTCTTGTATCAGCAACAATTGCACTAAAAGCCGTTGCAGTGAATGTGAGTGCTAATTTTGAAAATGCTAATGCATCTACCAAATAGAAAGGAACTTCTCCAATTTTAGCAGAATAACTTCAAATTCTGTGCAAAGTAGAAATCAATTACCGATTTTTGCAACCAATCACTTTAACTGGTTTGAAAAATGCATATGTTAAATAAATTTGTTACAAACTTGAAGAGGTTATGGTTAACAAAATATATTAAAACTAGTTATTAAATATCAAATCAGATGCCACTTGGTATATATATACATATTACACATAAGATGTGAAGTCAACAATATGCAAAAAATAAAATAAAAAATAAATAGCCTGCTAAGGCTTGAAGAGGTCATTTGTTGCTACCATTTGTAGTGAAATGTAACATGATTGCTAAAATTGGTAATAAAGTGTAAACTGTTTCTATTTTCCATCATGTTTGAAGTTGGTTGCTAAAATATGAAAAAAGGTGAAAAGCTTGCTTCTATAGTTCTATTTCTTGCAGTTTGCCCTTGTTTAAAGACAAGATGATACATTGTGTAATGAAGTATGAGGACTTGTATCATATTCAAAAGTTAAATACTTTATAGCTTAAAGCAGCTTAGTTTCTGAATAGTATAGTGAATCCTGTAAAATTTGTTTGCTATGAAGAATAATCAATATGCTAACCATTTTAATGCGCTTGTAACATAATAGTATTTTATCACCAAATTTGTTTTATAAGTTTTGGTTCTTTCTGGTTCCAGGATGAAATATGCAGATCGGTTGCTGAAAATGGTGGCATAGATTCATTGCTCATTTGTATTGATGAATCTGGTTTACAAGGGAATAAAATTGTGGCTAAAGCTTGTTGCTCCTTATTATCAAAGGTTTGTCAAAATAATCTTAAAGTCTTACTTTATCAATTATTTGATCATCTGATTTGAACATATGCTTTTAGCCTGAATTGGTTAAAAAGAAACCATATTAATACTTGGGCAGCCTAAAGTAGTGTTCATATATGGGTGGCCTTGGTAAGAAAAGTTGAATACTTGGTAATCTCCATATATATTTCTATAGAATAATAAAAATAATCCTAACATCAAAGCTTTTGTCTAGAGTTATAAAATGACAAAAATGCCCTCAATCTGCTGAAAAGAGTCAACTGTATATGGATTCGGCTATGAGTAGATTAAATGACAATTTTATCGGTTTATGCCTCTTGAGATATTGTATCACTCTGATATTATATACATGTACTACTTGATTAGTTGGCAGGAAGTGACTTTAACAAGAGTGCCATTGTTGAAAGAGGAGGGCTGAATAGACTCATCACACTTTCTGGCAGGCTTGCTGATGATCCTTCTGTCCTCCAAGAGGTATACCCTTACAATATATATTTAAAATCTAATTTTGCATTTACTAATGGAATTTCTGTAGTATCTTTATTACAACTGGCTTGTTGTTCTACATACATTTGTTACTAAAGATTCACATGTGTCGCAAAAATCTAGGTGATGACTATTATATGCACCCTGTGTTTGCGATCACCTGCGAATGCATCTTTGGCGATGGAAGCAGGAGCAGGAGACCTTGCTATTCAATCAATGCAAAAGTTCCCTCACTCACATCAACTGCAGAAAAATTCTTGCCTTATGATCCGTAATCTTGTTGCCAGGAATCCAGAAAACAGGTGGATTTTTTGTTGCATTATAAATTGATTTCTTTTCGTTTTTTTAAAATATTTTTGTAAGTTTTTTTTTTCCTTTTGGTTTTACAGGCCTGTTTTATTGAGTAATGGTATTGAGAAGATAATAAGGAATGCTAAGGAAAGCCACAAAAGTTGTAGAGATGCAGCCATTGCCGCCCTTAGAGATTTGGGGCTTGAAAACTACAATTCTTAGGTGCGCCACTTGATCATATCTTGTCACCTGAAAAAGAAAATTTTGTTCTCATTTGGAATACTGATGTAGTATATGTGATTCCTGTGTTGCTAAGGTTTATAAAAACACTTTTCTTCTCAATGATTTCGAACATACATACCTTCTTTTGACCAAAAATACTGGGCGTATGCTGCCTTCTCTTTCTCAAGTCTATCAGCAACCTGCACGTGTGTTTTTTGGTAACTGTGATAACTTATTACTGAAAAACTCACGAGACCCCACCAGTACCCTGCTAGCCAGTGGGATTTGGTCCAAGGAGCTTGTGGGTTAAAGGAAAACTAGTTCGCCCACAGTGCCACCCCTTGAAGCTTGTGTATTTAAACACGACACTGATAACAGATCTTGCTTGTTAACATACCTTTTTTAATGCTGCCTTTAGCTCCCTTATTATCCCAGCTGCAAACATTAGCCAATAATCAGTTTTGAACTTTGAAATTTAGGCTCAAGGATTAGAACATTTATGGACTAAATTCACATACATAATCCTCTTAAATTTCGAAAATGATATTTACCCTTTTAAAACATGATCAATTATCATATTTACCGGTAAAGCAAGTATAATAAGTTTCTTAAATTAGTCTATTTAACTGAATAAGCGAATAAGAAAACTACTTTGTTACTGTAAGCCATCTCACTTTAGAACGCTTTCTTCGTTTATTAAATGAAACAAACCGTTGTACGTACCTAATTTATGGAACGGGTAAATATGATACTTTTAATATAAGGTTTTGAAGCTCGGAGTGACTAACCATCGTTTGGCTCCAACTCTTTTGCTTTCTTGAAACTTTCTATAGCCTTATCTACCTCATTGAGTGCCATATACGCCTGAATGATGTGATCAACCATTTTTACGATAATACATATAATAAAATACAAGAATTATGATAAGCCATTTTTAATCTAGTCAGTAGTCACCAACCTGACCTTGGCGGAACCAAGCCTTTGCATTATTTTCACCATCACGCAATGCAAAGTCGATGTCGATTAATGCTCCATTTGCATCCCCTAGTTTCAGTTTACAAGCCTGATAATAGTGAAATATTTTCAAGATATGTATTGATTGCCAGATTATGGAACTGATTATATTTGGAGACTTACAGCACTGTTTGTGAATATCTGTGCTTTCTTTTTCCCCATAGATATACTTCCTTCTGCAGATTTCAACCAATAGAATCGCTTAAAAGGTACCGTAAATTCGATAAAATCACAAAAATAACATTTTTTGTATACAGTTATGCCTGCCAAAGGAAGTTATACATACATAGCCATGACATACGTGAACAATTTTTGCTTTATCTTCCTATATCATCAGAAATGTATTAGAATGTACAAACTTGACCCATTTTTTTAAGAAAGTAAGATAGATACATGAGAAATGAATACATGAAAGCATATATCCGACAAAATTGTTGCGTCTAAATTAATTAAAAAAAAAGTAAAAGTTGGGTCAGATTTGTACATTTCAAGGTATTCGTGATGACACGTGAAAATAAAGTAGAAACACGAGGTTTCTAATCCACATGTTACGTTAAAGAAAAATGATTATTGTCGTGATTTTCTCGTGTAAAGTCAAAAACAAAAGGATAGTATAACTAATAAGTATTGGTTTAACCATCATCAATTCCTTCTTTCTCCCAGCAAACATCCAAATAACGCACAGCTTTCTTATACTTCCTGAGAGCCATTTTATAATCTTCCTTCTACATTTGAACTTTAAAGATTAAGAATCCGCGGTATCTAACAAAAAAGTGGATTAATGATAATATTATTATTAATTGCGATCGCTGGATTACCTTAAAAGCCTTATTACCAAAAGCCCTGATCGAATCGACAGCATCCAACCACCACGAGAGCTGACTAGGACCATTGTCGAGGTCAGCGGGCCAATCAGGATACTCGTCTCCATCTTTGAAAAGGTTTCCGAGTCCATCATCTTCCCCATCTCTAATCTCTCCACAGTTCTCAATCACAACATCAACAACAGGACGATCGTTATCATCGATAGGAACATGTTCTATCAACTTCATAGTTCCCATGCCTTTGACCACTCTCCCGAACACGACATATATTCCATCTAAGTTTGGAGTTCGGGTCGTGGTGATTAGAAACTGAGACCTGTTTGTGTTCGGGCCCGAGCTGACCATTGATAACATCCCTTTTCGTTCGTGTTTCATTACAAAGTTTTCGTCTTCGAATGTTGAACCGTAGATCGATTCTCCACCGGTACCATCTCCTGCTGAAATGTCACCTCCTTCTATCTTGGAACTTTTGATCAACCGGTGAAAACGAACACCCTGAAATCATTGAATACTATATCACTAATTCACTACAAGTTTAATTGAAATCTACTTATAAAATGCATTTGATTACAATTCATGCATTTAACTATTTAAGTTTTAAAACACTCTATTTAAATTTGTGTGTATATATTTTGATTTAGCCACACGTGATGTTAATCGTTATTAATTTGGAGTAAAAATGAGTAATTTTATAATTTTTGAACCAAGGTTAAAGAATAATAAAGATATTTTAAAGTGAATTTATTATTTTTGAACTAAGGTTAAAGAATAATAAAGAAATTTCAAACTCTTAACTGAAAACGACTTGTTATCTTAAAAGGTATTCAATTTTCGTGTTCATGACTTCAGGCATTGGGCCCTGTCCGGTTGAACCGGAGTAAACGGTTCACTGGTTTTCTACCGGTTCGGTACACAGGCTGACGGTTTACTAAAAAACTAAACATTTTTATTTTAAGCAAATGTTAATAAAAGCTCATCCTTTTCCCTACTTTTAACAAAATTAAGATAGAAATTGAGATTTTTGGGGCAAACACTATATAAACACAAATAAAAACAACTTTTATGAACAAATACAAATATAAGACAACACTGGTATATTGTTTTGAATTATCAAATATATTTAAAGGGTTAATGAAGGTTTATAAAATAAAATAAATATGAAACCATATAAAATATAAATGATTTTAAGAATTAGTTAAACAGAAAAAATGATTGTTTACAAATTTATATTTCCAAAAAATTTCGTTATTAATTGTAAAAACTACAAAATTGAAGTCGTAATCAAACTAACTTGTGATATTTGAAATGTAAAACAAAAATTAAAATAGTTAGATTTACAAAAGCAATTTTGACCTCTTAAACTCTTAATAGAAAAACACAATATCGTTTTACTCAGATAAAATATATTATGATAACAAATATATATTATTTATGACGTCATTTCGTCTTTTACTCGGGTTCACTTGGCGGTCCAGTCTTGAAAACATTGAAAAAATTCTATCGCAATCCACTGCTTCCTTCTCCGGACCCTATCAATAGCTTCATTATTGCGTGAAATTCATCCGGACCGGCTCTATAATGTAAGTTGTGACGCAATAAGTTTGGGACCCCCAAAATACAAGGGCCTCAAAAAAATAAGAGCCCCAAAAAATAAGTCCCTAAAAAGTAATGGCCCCCGTTTATAAAAAAAATAAAGGACCTCCGTTTATAAAAAAAATAAAGGACCTCCGTTTATAAAAAATATTATAGTGAGTTTTGGTATTATATGACACAATGAAGTTTTGAAGCGGAAATAACACTTGATAGTTGAGTATCAATGAAATTTCTGATGATTTAATAGGTTATTGAAGGAAAACACAGTTACAAAATTCACAAATCAAACGACCATTCCTAAGTTCCTTCTTCTCCAATTGATTTAATCGATTTCGTCTAGCCTTTTTTTATTAAAAGAAATCAACTATCAAATACTTAAGTTAGTATGCTAAATTTTCTTTGATTTATTACTTTTATTCAAAGAAATTTAATTAGATTGTTTTTCTTTAGATTATAATTTTCAAAAGTGCTTTATTTTTTTAGTTCAGTCGGCCGGTCTTGGATTCACATTCACTAGCTACTGTTAAGTGTTTATTTGGAAGAAGATTAAAATGATCAAGCTATGATAGTAACATTTCATCAGTCCTCTACTGACTCGTTGCTTTCAGTAATCAACACCAATATCAATCTCCAACACCAAATCACAGATATCAATCACCATAACAAACTCAAAACCATTAAAGATGAAGATGAAGATGAAGATGAAGATGAAGATGAAGATGAAGATGAAGATGAAGATTAACCTACCTTATAGTGCAGCGGAACGCCGGTGATCGGGCCGATACCTTTTTCTCCGGTGCAAAGTGCCCTGAAATTCTCAGCGGTTTTAGGAACAATATCGGTGAACAATTCCACCACGATCCTTCCCTCCAAATCTCCACCGATGCTAATATCCAAATAACACCTTCCTCTCTTCATCTCAATCGAAATCGAAATCTGAAGATGAAGATGTTAATGATGATGATGATGATATTGATGATGATGTTGATGTTGATGATGTTGATGATGTGATGAAGATGATGATTGTTCGATTGCAGTTGGAATCTGCAATTAAGTGAAATTGAAGCCCTAAATTGAAATTGAAATTGAAATTGAAATTGAAATGGGGGTGTATATATATATGATGGATGCGATGAGATGAAATGATATGAAATGAATTGAATAATGAATGGACTAATCGACAAGGTGACACTCTGTTGCTACTTCTTTCTACTTGCTTCAGTTTTGTTTCCCCATTTTCATTTATTTTTCGCTTTTTTATTTTTTCCAATTTTGGCTATGTATAAGTATAATCATGCGCCCTTGTTGTATAAATATGTCGGGTTAATATAAGTTTTCGTGTGTATTACTTTTTTAATATAAAAATACTCTCATAAGTGTATTATTATTAGAGTTCATATATTTAGGATAATTGACATATAACGCCCTCAATATCACATCAAATTTATAATATCACATCAAATTTATAATATCATCTTTAAACATCTCTAAACTATAATGGTCATCTTTTCTATCAAAGTAAGTTTTATGTTGGTTATCATTTTACAAAGTTAGCCGATTTAACCCAACATTCATACAATTTTACTTTTTAAACTACACATATATATAAATGTATATATTTTTGTTTTCCAAAGTTTTATATTGTAGCTTTATTTTTATTATTTCATTATTATTATATTTATTACTTAAAAAGTACATTTTAAATAAAAAAATAAATCTTTTTTAAACATTATTTTAATGTATGGATTTTAACACCCTTTCTTAAATCGCTTAAGTTTGTCAAATAATTTTTTTAAAAACCATGCGTATATTTTTAAGCCCTTTTTTTTGGAATGTATTATATGGATTTTTAAATCTTGCTTTCAAAATGGTTCCAATTTCAAGGTTTTTTTTATAAGTCTTATTTAAACCCATTACCTTTAAACAAATTTTTTTTTTCATTTCGGTTGTTTTTAAACTCTTCTTTTCAGAAATCATTTTAAATGAATTTAAAATCTTGTAAGACACATTTTCTAAAACTATGTGTCTTTTTAAACGTTTTTCTTATAACATTTGACTTAAACGTCTATTTAGAACTGTTTGGTTTGTAAAATGTTGTATATTAAAGCCATTTGATTTTTTAAATCGTTTGGTTATAAAAAAAGATTTTAATAAAACCGTATGGTTTTAAAAAAGATATTTAAAAAACGGAAACATTTAAAAAAACTAAATTGTGATATGAAAACGTACATAACTTAAAAATGACCAGTTTTAGAAAACTCAAACGTTTTAAGACAAACGTTTAAAAAAACACACTGTAATAAAAAGACGTTTAAAAAATCATATGATTTTGTAACCATTTAAAAGATGTGTTTGAAAGCGTACGATTATAAAATTATAAGTTTAAAAACAAATGATTTAAAAAATGAATGGCTGTAAAAAAATACGTTAAAAGCGCAGTGTTTAAATACACTTGTGTGATTTAATGGTAACATTTAAAAAAATAAAGAATTTTAATAAAGATGTTTAAAAAGGCGGATAGTATAAAAATAGATGTAAAAAACGAACATTTTATAGAAGGTGGTTTAAAAAAACCAAACATTTTTTAAAATACTTTTTATCAAACAATTTTATTTCTGAATCTTAAACGTTTTTTAAGCTAATAAAGATATTTTTATAAAATAGAAAAAATATTAAAAAATACAAATGCTAATTAAATATATTAAAAAGATATTGCAAGGTCTTTCGGGTAAATTTGTCATTTTTATAATTTTAACGTCATTAGTTGTTAACTAACAAACTTAAGGACTATGAATAAAAGAAAATAAAATGTAAGGAACTATATCTATAAGTTTTAAAATTTATAAATGATCAAATCCAAAATTGTAAATAGATCACAGAACCATCCGTGTAATTTACTCTTTATATCTGTTCTATCCCTTAACTTTTGTGCTATTAAAATAATATATAATATGTTAGTGAAATAATGGAAATTACATTAAAAACTAGTCATTGAGTTTGGGTATGTGAACACTTGAGCATGCTTGATGAGATCAGGTTGTGGAACATTTATTGGCAATGCAATTCCTAAAACCTACATAAAAACTAGTCTTGATTACTTCTTGACCTTCATGAACTGTTGGAAACTCGTTATTTTTTGAATTAAATGAATAATGTTTAACCTACATCTTGTAATATCATATTGAGATGTTTAACCTACTTCGTGCCAGATGATGTTCTTTCATTTCTTTTTCACGCTAGTATCATGCAACTGATTAGGATGCTTCAAGGAGATACAATAGATGAGGACTAGTGTCCTCGTTCTATGATGCATTAAAAATATCCACTATTTCTAACTATTGAGGCAGGTAGTGACATGATACCTAAAATAATCTAAGGGAAAACTTGTTTGATTGCAATAAAAAAAATTTGTGTTAATACTATCTGCAGTGACTGCTTAGTTAAATTGTAATTTAGAAAACATGTTGATAAAAATCATTTTACTAAAGCTATTTTTAAATCAAATATAATGGTTAACTAGTGTTTGAAGCTCTTATTGATGAAACAATATAGGAAATATAGTGGTTGATGCTAATAAAATATATATTATTACAAGTACAAGCAACCATTAATAAAGTCTATTTTGAGAACTTAAGAATAATATTTATTTTATTTTTATAGTAAGAATCAGAAAGAACACAAAAACTAATAAACAAATTCCAATGACCTAATGAAAATAAAATAGAGAAGTCACAATCATGGAGTTCAAACAATATATGAAACCAAAGCATTGATATCAACTACTAGTAGTAGTACCACCTTTCATTGTTCATCAATATTTCTTGCTTTTTTCAGCCCTTCCATTTCAGTTTTTTCCTAAAAGTTATAATCATGATAAATTTACAAAAATGGATATTTTTAGGTTTATTATACAATTAAATACACGTCAGAAGACATTAATTAATTTTATCTATAAACCATTAATTATTATCTCACGTATTTATTTTATGTTCATTTCAAAGTTGTCACAAGTATACATAATGTACAAGCCGATTCATCTTTTAGTTTCATTTAGTGATAAGCAATTTTTTTGTTAAAAGTGTATTTATTTATCGTGTCTACTTTAACAAATGTTCTTTATTTGTATGTGTATTTTATTTTCAAGTATCTACTTTATTTATTAAAAATTAGACATGTTAATTTGCAAATATTAAAATACTTATGATGATATCATATATAAGATGAATACGTAAAGTTTACTTGCATATTTCATTGCTATGGATGTAATTCTCGTATGGAATAAACATTGTCCTATAAATATACCTAAAAATGATTATTTTTTGTGATTTTCTAGTATTTTTGTATATTACTTGAAAGAGGTTACATTTCATTTTAATTTTATTTAACAAGTATTAAGTTCTAAATAAAAAATGATGGATACAAAAGTTGTTGCATATGGTTGATGAATGAAAACCAAGTTTAGTGGGGTGAATGGAAGAAGATGCCATAATGACACTCACCAATCACCATGGTAGGAGCTCACCACTTTATGCTTCTAATTAAAAAAGCTTTCTTTCATTCCATAATGTCTGAAAAGTTGATTAATACTAAGCTATAAGCAATTAAAATAATTATTGCTCCCAGTTTTAGAAACCACAAACCTATCAAACAAAATTGCATTTTTATCTCTAAAAAGCTATATTTCTTATTTGCTCTTTTGCGTTAAAGTGTTAATCTTTTTTTGGATTTTTGCTCTTTATAACATCATGAAAAAATAAGATTAAATATACAAGTTGTTTACCCACTAATCATAACAAATTAATATGTAAAACAACATTATATAAAACTATAATCTTTCTATAAAACAAATAAGTTTTCCAGAAGTAGAGGTCCTTTAAAAACTTAACATACCAATGATAGTCATATTAGCTTAATCAAGCTCAATGTTTGAAGCTTTGATTCAAACATGTATATTGAATGAGCTGTGATTAAGGTTCGAGCTCATCATGGGCTCGTTTAAACTCAGATTGATTTGAATGTTAAGTAAGTCAATTCATAAGTTGCTCGTGTAGTGATATGATCATTTACACCTATAATAACATAACTTAGAAATAAATGAAGTATCAATAGATCATAACTTTTTAAAGGGATTATCATAAATAAATAAATGAATAAATAAATAACCATTAATAGGTTTGTAAACAAACCATACAAACACGAACATGACTTGTTTAGTGTTAGTGACTTAGTGTTTGTTCTATAAGAAATGAATGTTTCCATGTTCATTTATATTCATTTGTTAATATTATAAATAAACGCAACTGGACAAATATGAACATAAATACATACGCATAAACGAACTAAAATAAATACATAAATGAACATAAATAAACGGATATAAATGAATGAATTTTTTTCATAGGTTGATCAAGATTATTGCTATGAAATACTAAAGTGCAAATTTAAGGTTATTTTTTCATAAAATTGGGTTTATAATGGGCAAAAATAGAGGTTTTAAGAATTAGAAGATCAAATTGATTTTAACTTTATGTTAGTTACAAAGAAACTTGTAGGAATATTTAAAAGAACGCAAAATGAACGAGCATAAAGAAACGCTCACGTACATCAATGAACAAAATAAAAAACATATGTTCATGTCCACTCGCTTATAAAACGTATGAACATAAAGAAACTTCAGACCAAACGATTCAGATACGGTTCATTAAGCATTCGACAATTCGATCGTTTAAAGTAATAACCAAAATGTTCACTACGTCCCGTCTTAAAGGTTATCATAAAAATTGTTATATCTTTTTATTTTATTTCTCATTTTAGTTGAAGAGGATGACAACGAAATTTAAAAGTTTAAGTGTTTTACGGGACCCTACTTAGAATTAAAGAATTAGTTAAACTCAATTATGCAAAAGATAACTTATAATAAGGGATTGCATTATTGATCAATATTTTATTTATTTACTTAAAAACAATTATTGATTTCTTTATTAACACAAACTATAGGAGAAAGTTAATAATCCCTGTTATCATGGTTGTAAAACAAGGTCTACAAGGCCGAGTACTTTCCGAGTAATCATTCTAATATAGATTGCCGAGGTGACTTTCTTAAACTCCGCCCAATTACTTAGAATTGATCAAACGTGGTCAACCTTGACTAGAATCAGATATAGTATGTCAACTCGGGCCGATTTGAACTTTAACAAAAGTAAAACATAATTTATATGCCTATTATATCAAAGAATGAATATCATTCTCACATATTTTGTTATAAATATTAGTAAATTTACGTTATTTGACATATATTTAATTTACCAAAACTAAATTCTTTATGATTTAACGAGTCCGAGTACTCCCCGACTACTCTCTGCCTAGATCGAGTACTCTCAACTCCTCGTTTGACCGACTAGGGAGCGCCTAGCGAATTTTACAACCATGCCTGTTATGTTAGCTTTTTTTAACTCAAGTTAACGTAGCTGCGTTTTGTATTTTCTTTTACTAAACAAAATGAAAGAAAACAATTAAAAAAAGTTTGTATGTACACTTTATTTTTATTGATGTTAGGCCACACGGAGTGACAAATTGGATGTGTATGGGAGAGCTTGAGAAAAATCAAGGCCGATTAGGGACGATGTGCCCCCGGACTTGGGGAGGCCCAACCCGGTGAAATTTTCACCGGGATTCACCCGCCACAACCACCACACTATCTATTGGATGGGTGATAAAAACGGAAAACTATGAAAAACTAAGAAGACACCATGAGGAAAAGCTCGGGAAAAATGAGAAAATGTTGATATGAGGTGATATGTCACACAAGAAAGCAAGAAAACAGGATGGATTTCAGTGACTTTAAAACTTGAAATGTTGTATTTAAAAAAATATGTTAAAATATGTATTCAAAGTGCAAATACCTGACGTATAAATTTTTTATAACTTCTCATCTATTCTACTTAACCACCAAATTTTGTATCTTGTAAGATTTGAGAACTCAATCTCTTGACTTAAAAACTCTTCAAGTACAAAGTTAGACCAGCGGCTATCAGAAATTTACCTTTTACATTTCAAAATTTTCTACAGCTTTCATGACTATTTTGTTATATTTTTCAGGGTTATATAAATTAGTATAAATGTTCTAAGAATAAGCAGATTTGTAATTGTTTATACTTAATTACAAATATACCAATTATATATATACTAATTACTAATTTGATTATGCATCATGAGTTGTACCATATGTTTAGTATGTTGTACTCAGCTTTTGTCCTTTTTTTTCTTTTTAATCTTTAACTTTTGTATTTTATCCCACTACTTTTACATCTTTCACAATTTAGCTCTAACAATTTTTACTTTCAACTTTGTTCACTTATAATTTTTTCACATTTTATTTTATTTTTCATTTTACGTTTCAGTCTAAATTTTACGAGTTAACACACCGCATCGTGCGTGTGTGATTCAACTTTTTTGCATTTATTTTTTCCCGTTTAACGGCCCCATCGCAAGGCGCTCGTCCTAGACCGACTTACTTATCGTTTTAAATGTTTTACGTTAACGTTTTTACATATACTTTTCGTTCGATTTTATTTTTTTTTAAATTTATTTTCTAATACGAGCTTTTTTAGTGTCGGTGGTTACTGGCGATGGTGTGTCATTTGTGGTACTTGTCATGGTTTTACACCCACTGCAACGAGAAGTTTAATACAAGTTGTATATAAGAGTTAACATTGTGGATGCCGTCATGCCGGAGACAAGAGTCCCGTTGGCTTGGAATGTGGTCGTTTCAATGATTTTTTGGTACAAATGCATCGCTGTCATTCTTAAATACTACGTCCCTAAAGAATAAAGATGCATTATTCTTCATTTCTTTGTAATGTTTGAAAAATAATTGTATTAATCAATCATTCACAAATATGTATTTCTTTAGCTAGATATTTATTTAATTTTTTTTTTGGAATGGCTCATGTTTATATAATTATTTGTTTGATTGGTGGTTTTTTTAGTTTTCAATACTTTACTTACTCATATATCTATACCTGATAAATAACTAAATCGTTGAGTCTCTTATCTTGATTATATAAGCTCAAGATGTGTAATAAAAGGATTTTAACATTGTACATGCATATATATTGTTGTATATATATACAATCATAGTTAAAAGTGAATAAGTATGTATGTAATTATACGTGTAGAAAACTAAAATAATTAAATATATAGGTATATAGAATAAATATCACCGAAAGATAATGAAGTTTCAAAAGTGTAATATATGAAATCAAGTTATATATGCTTATATATGCACATTAGATGTCAAATTTGAAATGAGCTGAGCTTGATCAATAGTAAACTAGATCCAACTTGAGCTTAGAAAAATTATTGTTCGACTCGTTTACATCCCTACGAGATACATGCTTCTCATATCAATAATTTTATTCTTTTATAAAACAAGACAATAACTAGTACAAGGATGCACGCGCTGTAGCGGCGACATTGAACCATTAAAAAGTGACGTCAAAACGTTAATAAAAATAAGTATGTCGATTCACGACGCATTATGACTTGCTTCGCGCGTTGCGGAATAAACATGACTTGGTTTTAAATAAAATTATAGATTTAAAGTAAAAACAACATGTGTGAAGCCGTAAATAAAATTAACATTTGAAAGTCGGAAAAAAATAAAACCATTAAGAAAACAACTCCGAAACAGACTTTTATCGTTTGTGAAGTTTATATTAAAAATCGAAACCGTTAAAAAGCAACATCTAAACAACAAATCTGTTAAATAATAACATAAAATCAACCGACCTCTATATTCAAGAATCAAGAGCAAGTATAATGAGGAAAACTGAAAAGGAACTAAATGGATCTGGTGGGCTGGACCAATATGAGTGGACTGGCTGAATTGAACTGCTAATATGGGCTGAAAACAAGATTAAGTGGGCTTAAAGGTGGTGATGATCCAGGGGCCCGGGGATCATGAAGGCCCACCCGACCCAAATGCATGCACCTTCCATGTCATGCGAATCTTAGAGGCTGTTTGACAATTTCTGAATAATTAAGTGCTGAACTAATAAGAAGTTTGAACCATTAAGTGTTGAACCATTAAAATGTCTGAACCAATAATAGTTAATATATGGCTTAACTATTCAAATGCAAATGTTTGTCCCATTTAGATATGAAGTATTAACTATTAAACATTAGACCTCTTAAACATTCAACATTAGTATAATGCTTAACCATTCAGAGGCAAATGTCTGAACCATTCAGATATTTACTCGCGAAACAAACAATCTAAACCATTAAGTGCTGAAACATTCAAACATCTGAACCATTAAGAGATTGATTCAGATGCTACCAAACAACCCCTTATTTTATGTTTTTTTGCAATTTCCTAGTTTGCACTTTTGTAATTTCCTTTTATTTTATTATCTAAACATATGTTTATTGTTCAAGTAGTTTTCATACTTTTAGCTAGTTAGCAAGGCATGGAGAATATAGGTAACCAATTGTAATTGGTCCTGTTTTTAGCAGATTGAGGTGATGAAAAGTGATAGATTCATTTTGGGTCTTTAAACTTGCAAATGAACTTGTGATTCTTTTGCTAATCTAGTTTGGCAGCTTGGGTGGTGATCTTAGTAACGTTGGTGAGTGTTTATACTTTTGAATTTGCATATGTGAACCCGGTTATCATAGACCTACGATCAAGTTTTGTATTTTTAGTACTATAGAAATTCACCCTGCACGATACATCGTGTTCACGAATTTTGTTACACATGTTATTATGCTAACATTAACGCAATTAAGCGTATAAAACAAATAGCAAGCTTCGTGTTGAAACTATCTTCCTTCTTTGTCTTTGTGCGAGTAAAACAAAACATAGATAAAAAAAACAGTTATGTAATGATATTGATGTTCCTCGTTCGGTAATTGTCTCATTATTCACGATAACAATATGTTATTGTTACTTGAGCTAATTAGTCAGAGGTAATTCGTAAAAGTAAGTGTAGTTTGAGGTTTAAATTGTAAAATTTAGTTATGGGCATTGGCCCCATATCATTATTTGTGATGTTATAAATTTTAAATTATAAACATTTTTTATATAGAGTAAGAGAAAAATAAACGAGCTATCACTATTAACAAGTATGACAACCGAAAGAGATAAAATAACGTTACCTAATATACAGACACTCCACTTTATAAATCAATAACCCTCTATACGTCTCGTATAGCACCATACGTGACATATTAGGGAGGCTGTCAAAGGGCTATATGCCTCATATAATTATATACGACCCCTATACGACACATATATGACTATATGACTCGTATAACAAATTTCGACACCGACTGCAAGAAAAAGTTGAGGGGTTGTGAGAGGGTTATACACTCCGTATAGGACTATACGACCTAACTATACGACACGTATAGTGCTATACGACTCGTATAAAAATTTAAGAAGTTAATACGGGATATAGATCGGAGCCCAAAATAAAATACGAGTGATCGTTACAATAAATTTAAAAAGATCCGTTAGATCAAATCTTCTCTGATATCGTCACATCGATCCGAATCTTCGCGCCTATTTAAACCCACACCCAAAACCCTAAACTCCATACGATCCTCTCATTCGCAAACCCATACATTCCGGCGAAATCGACGATCTCCGACCACCACCTCCGATGATTGATATACTGCCATCAGATCATCACTTCGATCTAAGGTATATTTCCAATAATTTCTACAAAATGCGACCTATGTAAATACTATTCTATTGTTCGCGACTGAAACTGATCGCTACTATAAACGAGGAAGATGAACAGAAAGTCAGAATTGTATCTTCTTTGGTATTTTACTATTTCATGTACCAAATTCTATTATTAAAGTACTGTTTCGTTAAAACTGTACGATTAGTTGTATGAATACTTCTATTTTGTTCATATGTTTTTATTTCATATATTACCATTTTCATCTAAAAAATCTATTATTAAAGTAATGATTCGTTAAAACTGTATGATCAGTTGTATAAACACTTCTATGTGGTTCATATGTTTGTTATTTCATATTTTACTATTTCATCTATCAGATTCTATTATTAAACTACTGATTTGTTAAAACTGTACGATCAGTTGTATGAATACTTCTATTTGGTTCATATGTTTGTTATTTCATATTTTACTATTTCATTTATTAAATTCTATTATTAAATTACTGATTCGTTAAAACTGTATAATCAGTTGTATCAATAGTTTGTTTAAATCGGAGGGAATCAGAATTATATTATTACTACTATTTGTGTAAAAATAATTTATATTCTAAAACGATTATTAAAACATAAAAACAACGGAATCACTAACTTTTATAGACAATAAAATATTGATATGTAGTCAGTATTTTGTTATCCCCGTGTCACACACACACACCTATACAACCATGGGCTTCGTTGCCATTGCTGTTAATTGTTTTAAACTCTATACATGCGTTTTATTATTTCTGCATGTATGTGTGATTGTGCCTAGAGTTTCATATAGGTTTTGCACTCGATAAGCATCAAAAGAACCGGACATGTTTTAGTACTCGTATATGTTATTTTCTTGTGTTCTATTTGTGGATTAGTTTTATGTTTAACGTAACCAGATGTTCAACACCTGTTGCTGTTTGTGTTTGCTGTTTTCTGTATGATCATGTGTTTTATGAGCACCCTGTTTTTTGATTAGTTTTATGTTATTGTTCTTTTTATCACGTGTTAATGTTTATGTTTTCTGTTTATTCAGCACGTGTATGGTACCAAGGGTGCCACAAGTGTTGACACAAACAAGTATGTTTTGTTGGTTTTCCCGCATCTATCATGATTCATGACTATCGTTTTCTCTTTTGCTGAAGGTCTAGAAAGAAATTGTAACTTGATGGGACTGTTGGTATCTCTGGATCTTTATCTGCTCTGCTTTTGTTAAGTGGATTTGAAGGGACTATCTGTCATGTTCTCTTTTTTCTTTCCTATGATCAATTTCCTTTCTGGCATTTTTGGTTTTGGGCATTTCTTTATGACTGTATATTTTATTTTGCTCTTTTGCTAACAGGTGTAAAAGAAATTGTACCCTGATTTGGCGACTAGTCTTCCTGGTTTGTTGTGATCTGCCATTTGTAATTCTTTTCAACATAAGGCTTGGTTGCGTTAAGTAATTACGTGTTCAGCACCTATTGCTATTTATGTTGTTATGACTTCTGTAGGTTGGCTTTCACATGTGGTCATAATTCGTCTTTCTGTTGTGGGTATTGTGACTCACATCATCCACTAAGTCTCGGTTTGTTGAATAATTAAATGAAGTCCCTTGCCAACATGCCAAAGATACTGCGGAATGAATGGAATGAAGAAAAGAAGAGACGAGGAAAGTGGTTCAAACAGGTGTAAATGTTTCTTACTTTTTAAAGGTATATTTATATGCATAGTTGTTTTTAAAGTTTAAACTTTCATCATTTCAGGTCTCTACTGGGGTGAGCAACACAATGAGCTTAAGCCTATACTCGTAAAGTGGCTAAGAAGAACATATGATTGTAGGTGTTTGCAAGCAAGAGAAAGAGATGAACATTTGATTGAACTTAATTACAATATTTATGCGAGTCCACATTTTAAACCTCTCTATTCTAACCTAAAGTTCACATTGTTATGATTGTAGGTGTGTGCAAGCAAGAGAAAGAGATTTGTGTTGGTGGATAATGGACTTTTAAATGGGTTTGGATGGACGGGATTAGGGAGTTTGGATGAAAGTTTTTTCTTATCTCATGATCAAGGTCTTTTCTCGTGTTTTTTTTTTCTTTTTTTTGTTTTTGTTTTTGTTTTTGGCATTCTTTCATGATCGTGTCATTTGTTTTGCTCTTTTTGCTAATAGACGTAAAGAAATTTTACCTTGTTTTGATGACAGGTTTTTCTTGTTCATCACCTAATGCAATTTATGTTTTCTGTTTTTACTATTGTTTATTGTTCTTATTTACTAATTTCTGACTTTCTTTTCAGTTCTGGAAAGTAAAAGGAACGAGTTCTGATACAGACATCGAGATAGTTAAATGCCTAAACAGTAAGTGTTGTCTTATAGTTTAGAATTATAGAGGGATTATTTATCAAGATAAAATGTATAGGTAATAGGGTCTGGATGCTTGATAATTGATGAAAGGATGAATGCCCAGATAAGATTTTAAACCGTATTAGGATATGTGGTGGAGATAGCTAGAATGTTTCTGTAAAGTAAGTTTACAGTTAAGTAATTGTGTTTACTTAACCCCCTCCTTCTCCTGTAGGACTCCTAGCTGCTCACTTTCTTTTTCCTCTGCTTTCTTTTTCTTTCTGAATTATGTGTGTAATGGATATGTTACGTTGCCAGGTTTTCGACAAAAGTTAGATATATCTGATTGTTTTTGTTGGCGTGGATCATTAGCAAATGTCATTCCTTATTAGCTACTTGTTGCTCTAATTCTCAGCTCATTGCTACTTTCAAGTTTCATGCGTAGATTTTATTTTGTTCGTCAGTATGTTTGGTGCCAAATGTTGTGCTCTAGGCATCAATTTCACCTTTTTCTGGGTTTTGTACAGTTGTTATCGTTTTCTTGTTTAAGGTTTTTTGATTTCTTTTTATGTCCCAAAATCTGTTTTTCTCTCATGTGCTATAGAAAAGCTTGTTCTGAATGGACCACGTTCTTCTTGGGTTTGTTGCTGTGCTATGAATCATTCTTTACGCGGGGGCTTGCTTATTTGTAGTAGTAGTAGTCTAATAGACGCATCTTATTAGTATCGTTCTTTTTCCAAAACTGACTTTATTTGTCCATATTCGTAAATGAAAGACTTGGTTTTTAGGTTCAATAAAATAATTAAGAGTATTTGTATTACTTTTTTGGGTTTATGGGGTGTCAAGTGTCTTAGGCATCACGAGGACCATATTCTAGTTTTTCTTGTCTATTTGCATGATCATTTTCTTTTCTAGCATATTTGGTTGTCAGCATTCCTTCATGACAATATTTTTATTTTACCTTTTTGCTCACAGGTGTAAAAGAAAATGCATGTGTACGGTGGATCGAATCATGTGTTTTCTCAATATCATTTTCCTTGTAAGTGTTTTTGGTTTTTGGCATTCCTCTATGATCGCTTTGTCTGCTCTTTTGCTAATAGGTTTAAATGAACTCTTGCATGGATTGGACGATTGGTCTCTTGTTTGTTGTGATCTGGTTTTGTGTCAGCATTTGGCTTTGTTTATGGGAAGTAAAAGTAGAAATATAATATGACTTACATGACTTGCCATCATTACATGTTTTCTCATGTCTTCACTTGTAAGCTTAAAGATGATGGTCCTATTTCTGTCTTTATAGGAGGGGCTCAAGGTTGACAATCATATTTCTATGTTTCTTTTCCTTGGTGCTTTCTAGGTATATGGGTACTCGAATGATATATTTTATGGCAGTTTCCAGCTGGAAGCATACACTTGTTTACATTCTGGGTAGTATTTATGTTCTTTTCTTTTAGTCTTACATGGGTAATAGTTTTAGAAGTCATATTTTAAGTAACATGACTACTTAAACTGCTATAACGGTCTTCTTGACCCTATGTGAATTGGACCCTGCACACTAGTAATTAGTTAATAGTACCATAGCACCTAACTTTTAGCCTGGGAGCCTGCTGATTTCAAGCACATATTCTTGTATTTAAGTTTTAAGCCCTGACCTCTTGTTGCTGTAGACACCTTATCTTTTCTTCAACCCACTTTTTTCCCATTGTCCTGTTGCTCTTTTCTGTATTAGTAGACTTATGTTAATTTTTTCTGTTTTCTATTTAAGCACCTGTTTTAATTACCTTTAGAGCACCCTATTTCTGGATTAGTTTTTTGTTCAATCACCTGTTCAACATCTGTTTGATCACCTGTTCAGCACCACGGCTTAGATTATGCCAATTTGATCAACCTTTTGTACGCCAGATTACATGATTAAGCACTATGTAGAAACTGGTGGTGGGCCTAACAATACATGGTGCTCTAGGTTCTACCCCCCATGTTTCGCAGAATATATAACAAATTGGTGGGCCCTCGTAGTTTGGTTAGTATCATGCGACCGGAACTTTTTTTCTATGTTTTTAGTTCCTACGGTAACCTTCATTTTATGGTTTTTGAAACTGGGAGTTGTGTTTTTGTAGGTTTGTTGGGTACTAAACACTGTGGTCTAGCGTCTTGATGATGATATGCTGGTTTTTGTTTAACTCTTTCTAGCATTATTGGTTTGTGGTTTTTCCATCCTGATTAGGAGTTTTTTCTATGTTGTTTTTTTATCTTGTATGTCTATGAAAAATTGTGCGAGCATTTTGACCATTGAGTTGCCTAATACATACATCATCTTAGTTGAGAGGTTCTTTTTTTTTGTTCAGGGAGTTTGATTGATGAATATTGCTTTGTTATCATATTTAGCAATTAATCAGCTATTAACTATTTTCTTTCTTTTGGAGGTGCCTCAGTGCTTGCATAGAGATATGCCATGAAGATCATTTCTATTTTGCAAACCAATACATGGTTGTTAACTTTCTACCAGATCCCTTACTTCGTTACTTCTAGGTAATATGTTAATCGAAAGATATCAATATATTGAAGTTAGCAATTAGAGTGTTTGCATTGGCTTATCTACATTCTGCATGTTGTATTTTGCAGATTGTAAAAGCCGACTTGTTCATGTGTCTACCCATGAAGTTAGCACGTCTTAGAGTTGTTGCATGGTCTTATCTACCATCTGCTAGTTTTCTTCTGTTCTCATGATCATTTTTCTCTCTGGCATTCGTTCATGACTATTTTTATTTTTCTTTTTGGCTAATAGGTTTAAAAGTAATTGTACGTTGATCGGAGCTTGATCGTCCTATTTCTTCGTGATCTGGGCTTATGGAACTTTTCAACTTCAGGCTTGGTTATGGTAAGGAAAAGTAGAAACAAATTTCATTTTCATGCTCTACGCCTTTCAATCAAAATGTCTTCGTTTAATTGAATCTGAGATTTTATCATAGCCTATGAAAGTTGTTGGTTACTTTTTTTTGGTAATGAAAACATATGATTGATTTATGGATCGTGTATGTGACCAATCAAAGGCCTTTTTTTTCTACATCTCTATTCGTTCTTTAGTTTCTCATTATGTTCCTCTCATATACATGAACTCATCGTGTTTTATTTGCAGGTAGTTGTTGTGCCAAACACCAAGGTGTGACCATCATGATCACCATTTTTTGGTTTTTCCTTTATCCTTAGAAATGTCTTTTAGTTTTATTGTATTATTCTCAAATGTCCATCTTTGCTCTTTGAGCGGGGGGTCTCTCTAGGAGCAGCCTTCCTACTCTATGAGTGGGGTTTATGGGTATGGTTGTTTGTTTGTTAGTTTTATTTACAAATGCTAATAGGTTCAAAAGGATGCAACATGATCCTATGTATGATGGTACATGAGTGGCACATGACGAGAAAAGATTTAAAATGCATAATGCACTGATAAAGATGTCAAGATAGTTAAATGCCTAAATAGTAAGTGTTGTCTTATAGTTTAGAGTTATAGAGGAATTACTCAGCAAGATGACAAGGTATTAGGTAATAGGGACTGAATGCTCGATAAATGATAAAAGGATGAATGCCCAGATAAGATGTTAACCTGTATTAGGATATGTGATGCGGATAGCTAGAATGTTTCTATAAGGTAAGTTTACAGTTAATTTATTGTGTTGAAAAATGAAGAAGGATGTCCGATTTTACTTAAACCCCCTCCCCCTCCCATTGGACGCCTTGCTGGTCATGGATGTTCCTTTTCTCTGCTTTCTTTTTCTTTTCCAATGACGTGTGTAAGGATACGTTTATGCTGCCAGGTTCTCGACAAAAGTTTATATCTAATTGTTCTTGTTGGCGTGGATCATTAGCAAATGACATTCCTTATTAGCTATTTGTTGCTCTAGTTCTCATTTATTCCGTGTGCTGTCAAGTCTGCATGCTTAGATTATAATTTGTTTGTAGGTATGTTTGGTGCAAATAATCATTATGGATGTGATTCTTTTATGCCCCCTGGAATCCGTTTTTCTCTCAAACGCCATAGAAAAGCTTGTTCAGAATGGACCACACTCCTTTTTGAATTGTTGCTAATTCTATGAATCATTTTTGCATGGGGGCTTGCTTATTGGTAGTTGAAGTAGAATAGTAGGCGCATCTTATTAGCATCATGCTTGTTCATGTTCAGTTAATCAACGACTTTGTTTTAGGTTCAGTAATAATTAAGAGTAGACTTTTAAGAGTATTGTATTTTGCTTTTAGGTTTATGGGGTGTCATGTGTCTTAGGCATCACAAGGACCAAATGCTAGTTTTTCTTCTATTCACATGTTCACTTTCCTTTCTAGCATTTTTTGTTTTTGGCAGGCATTCTTATTTCACTTGTTTGCTCGTAGGTATAAAAGAAAATGTACGGGGATGATGTGTGTGTTTTGATGTTCATTAGTTTTCTAGGATCTTTAATGTGTCTTTTATCCTCTGCTTGATGGTGCACCCTTTGTCATGTGCTCAGGTTTTTCTCATGATCATTTTACTTCATAGCGTTTTTGGTTTTGGCATTTCTTCATGATTGTATGTCTAGTGTTTCTTGTCCTTGGTGCTTCCTAGGTATATGGATACTCAATGATATATTTATGGCATTCACCAGCTGGAAGCATACACATGTTTACATTTTGTGAACCATGTATGTGAACCAACGTGACTTTTAATTGTAACATTGAAATCTTACTTTATAACTGGCTTTTGATTCAAGTTTCAAGTAATTGCAACAACCACACTAATTCTTGGGTTGTCATGTCTGCAGATCTGTATTCGGCCTCTGTTGTTGACAAGGTGATCGTAGGCTGATGTTTACTGCACTAGTAGACTGTTGTTCCTCTTATCTTGAACATTTAACCAGTGGTTGATCTTCTACTGCCTAGGTCTCCTCCATAATCCGCATCACAGTACCCAGTAATTTCTGTTCTAGACTCCCTCTTGAACTTTAATATGTTTTTACACGTCCCTTTCACATATCTCATCACCCTTCTTATTCCAAACATGTGCTAACTTCATGGTGTTTGCATAATATGGCTTAGAACTCTAACAGCAAATGAGATACGGGGTCTTGTTTAAGGCAAGTATATACCTTCCAATAATCTTCAAAACTCCGTTCATTTCTCTTTCTTTTCCATCTTCTGGTAAGAGTTTTTCATTTGCATTAATTGGTGACTTGGTGAATAGTTGCTTTAGATTCCATCATCTTAAATTTTTCTACCAGTCGCTTTGCATAAGTTGACTGATGTAGTTGAATACCATCCGGTTATAATCATAATCATTAATCAGCTTAGAGGCCTAATAGTGGTTTAGTCGGCCTAAATCCTTTCATGCTGAAGCGGGTCTTCAAATTACCTTTTAATTAGACTATATTTTTCATAGGTCCCCTGTTACTACTAATGATTTATATGATCGTTTTTTATTTTATGTCTTCCCATTGTTATAATAACTTTTATCTTGTTCTCTTGCTGCTAGGTTTAATAAAATGTTTGCATGGTTGCAACATTGTTCTTTTTTAAGTTGCTTGCATTTGAGGCCGTTAATTTTTCTCTTTGAATTTAAATGTGTGATCATTATGTGAATTAAGGATATAAAATTTGTGTTTGCACATGTCAGTTGTCTTTACATATTGGCTTCTATTTCTTGCATTTTCTGATTCTCAATTCCTTGTGTATAAGCTTGCGTTATAAAAGTTTGTATTCAAGATTTCCCATTGTTGGCATAGACATATATCTAAACTTTACAGGAGCCTTGTACACCAGATTTGCCCTTTATTTACAGCGTTGCAAGTATACTTGTTTAAGAGTTGAAAATTGTTTGGGATTATGTTCCATTTTACACATAACTATGAATGACTTTGAAGTATTCGTTTTTCGTGGTACTTTTTTATTTTTTTTTCTTGTTCAGTCTCATTCTTCTATTTAACTCTAGAATCTTGTTTAATCTCAATTTTTTCTTTAATATTGGTTGATTAGTATGATGCTTTAAACATTTTTCTTTTTTTAAGACTTTAGTTGCTTAATGACCCACATAATTTTGCTGAAGATGACGGCCATATTTCTACTATTTCTATTCGTTTGTGCTTCCTAGGTAATTGGTACTCAAATGATCTAATTTATGGTAGTTTCCAGCTAGAAGCATACACTTATTCACATTTTGCAAACTATGTAAGTTGTCTTTATTAGTCTTACATGGTTAACTATGTTAGTAGATCTGTTTAGTCGATCTAATTTTGTGACAAATTGTTTTTTTAATCTCATTCATGTTTGTGTTAGCAACATTAAATATAAGTGTAAAGTAGAATATTCTTAATAGTATTCATTAGCCACGTAGTCTTTTATTGTTGCAACCCCTTTATTATATGCAATTTGCTCTTCCTGTGTAAAGCCTGCACGCATATTGCCGTTCCAATCATACTGTTTTTGTTAGGAGATTCAGTTGGTGCTAAGTGTTGCGTCGTTATGGTCTGATCATCATGATCGTCATTTGTTGGTTTTTCTTTTGTTATGATCATCTTCTTACTAGACTTTTTATCTTCTCAAATGCCAAGTATGCTTTGCTAAGTATTGTTTATTGGATGCCACGTGTCTTGGGCGTCATGTGGACCATGTGTTTATTTTTTTATTCTCTGTTCTTTTGTGATGATTTTTTTTTTGATAGTAGGTTTAAAAGATATTGTAACTAGATTGAACCATTACTGAATTGTAAAATAAGAAACATAAGGAATGAAGGGGAGGTGGGAGAAGATTTAAGTCTTGTGAATTTCAGTGAAACCCTGATAGCTTGGACTATTATTGTTTAAAATTTTTTGTGCAAGATAGCTTGGACTATTATTGTTTCAAATTTTTTTTGCAAGGTAAATTGACAATACTTAGGGGTTATTTGTCAACATCTGATTGAATAAGTGCTGAATGAATAAGAAAGTCTGAACCAGTAAAAGGTCTGAACCAAAGTGTGTTTGGTTACAAATTCCAGAAACCCTAACCACCATTACCGCTTCACGCAACCGATCCACCGCGCCAAATGCGGTCGCCCCACAACCGCCACCACCACCTTCTTCCGCCGCACCGGCACCACTTCAAATTCACCTTTATTCATTCGACCACCTTCTTCCAGACCAACTTCGGCACTATCTTCACATCTATTTCACCAACGTCATTCCATTTCAACAATTAAAACTCGTCCTCCTCCACCATCGCGACCGCCGGTTGCTCTTTCGCCGGATCCGCCCTCGTGACCTTCGCCCTCGCCCTTCGCCTCCACGTCTGACTGGGTCGGTCAGACCCAAACAAATAGCCTCTTAATGTGATGGAAATAAATGGACATAAGGTTGCATGGCATTGAAGCACTTGTTTTCTCTCATACTTTTTTTTCTCTAGTTTACCTCCTTTTGTAAACCTTTCTTTTTTGGGTTCAATGTTCTTATATCTGTTACTAAAACAACTAAAGGTTTGTTGAAAAAATGAAGTTCAATCAACGCTTTTTATAAAATTATACTGATCTTTCACAATTAAAATTACAATATTTATGAAGCTTTTACTCATAATGAACCATCCCTATCTCATCGAACTCGTTTTTCTCGAGAAATAAGATCCTATATTTTTTTAACAACAATCCTATACAATGATCCATTACGAGACATAAACCTTGAGCACATAAAGTGGTATTCAAGAGATGAGTTTTCTTGGGTTTACCCATTTTAACCAAAAATGAGGGTGTTTCCTGAGACTTTTTTCTTTTCTTATTTTGTATTTATCTTGACCTGGTGAATGTATTCTGGATTTATTGTTGCTTCAACACTATTATTTCCTTCACTGCTAATCACCGATCTTCACTTATTTTTCCTTTTTTTCCCCATATATTTTATATATCACTATATCAGAATACTCTTAGTCCAAAGGGGCCCTAGGGGCCCTATGATTGAAATAAGATCCTATACAATATAAAAAATCAAATGCAATGCCTCATAAAAATAATAAGAAATTTGTTCAAGTTAAATCAATCCAAAATAATCCAATTAAAATTCAATCAAGATCATAATACAATCAACCAATAACCACCATCTCAATTCTCACGTCTACTATCTTCTTGTGAATGCTGATGATTTGACACTTCTTCCACATGTGGTGGCACTTCTTCTGCCGTCACCTCCGGCGACTCCACGGCGGCAGCTTCCGACGACACATTGCTCCCACCGTTCTCCACCACCACCACCACCGGCACCGCCTCCCGCCGCGGCGGAGGACCCATCCTACCGTCGATACACGTTGAACATTTGGTCTCCACCCACCCTTCAAAGTCGTATTGCAGGTGACCCATCACTCGCCGGCCGGAGCACAGGCGGCCGATCATCACCGCCACCGCACCCAACACCATTATCACCGCCAGAGCTCCGATCACCGGCCCCACTGAGTCGTCGCCGGAGTGAGGTTTGTAGGGCTGTTGTTGGATCACCGGCGGGAATGGCGGTGGTTGTTGCGACGGATCCACCGCCGGAGTTGATGACATTATTATAAATCTTTAAAAATGCAAGCTTTTTGGAAGGTGAATCAAACAACCCCACACATTGGGTTTGGAGAATGAGGAAATTATTAGATGATTATGAGCAAAATTAAGAAAAAAGAAATTAGGGTTTCAAGAATTTTTATCAGAATGAAATCAAGAAACCCAAATTAAAGGACCGAGAATTGATGCAAGTGTGAGCTGAATTAATGAAAAACCAAATGGGTTGTGATAATTTGTTCTGATATCACAAAGAAATTGAAGGTGAAATCAAGAAACGCAAGTGGGTTTTCAAGAATCTT